>JAUKPT010003972.1:0-11540 GCA_032273505.1 Nanomia bijuga | reverse complement strand
TCCACCCCCGATAGTAGAGCTTAATATAGACTGCCTCTATCGGGAATGTCGATGCAAATGGATGAAAGTTCTTTTGAAAATCTCACTTATTTAGAAAAGAATATCGTACACCATTTTGGGAAGTGATTTAACCCTCAAGGGTGGAGGGTTAACAGATGAGCGACGCGTCTTCTCTCTGCTTAACGACGCATGTGAGGAACTCATCGAACACTTCCACACAGTTGATATTCATCCTCGTGCTCACCTCATCAAACGCCATGTTCAGCGTATGCGCAAACGCCTCACCCTCCATCGTCGATACTTTCCGCTCACCCTCCTCTACATGACAATTATTACCGAGTATCAACTTCAACGTGTCACGTGGTGTAAGGTTATCGATACAACCAATCCAATCCTTTAAATTATTAAATGTCTCTAGTTGCATGATATCGTAAACAAAAACAACTCCTTGAGCGCCATGACAACAGGAGAGGGAGAATTGGCGGTACGCTTTCCCACCACAAGCATCGACGAGAAGGAGTTGAACGTCGTGGCCGGCAATGTGTAGTTTTTTGAAACCGTATTTCACACCTAAATATAAGATGGAGAGAACTATGTTATTCGAGAAAATAGCTCGTATCTAGTTTATTTCAAAACGTGTGAACAACTTTGTAACTTTATTCGCATGTTGTTTTCATCGTGACTATAGCTCTTTTAGTTTTTGAGTATTAGGCAGCCCCCCTCTTTGTATTCTTTCTTTACAGCGTGAGGCTAATGGAAACCAGTATTGTTCCTTTTAATAATTTCTAACTAGACAAGAACAAGATTTGATGGCTTTGTTTTCTGTAACATTTTTGCAAGATGGTTTCTACAATCTTTTTCCCGAAAAGTAAAAAAATAAGGAGGGGAGCTGAAAAGGAACAATACTGGTTTCCATTAGCTTCACGCTGTAAAGAAAGAATACAAGGAGGGGGCTGTACATTTTTGCCTATTACTCAAAAACTAAAAGAGTTGTAGTCACGATGAATACACCAATCGATCATCAAGGCTTTAAAATGTAACTTTCATTGTCTCCAAGTTCTTCGTTCGGGATTTCCAAAAACTTCAACTTTCATTTTCAATATGCTCTTCTTCTTTAATTTAGACGGAACTTACGTCACCCTGATCTATCTTTCCCCTACTTCCATTTGCTGAAAAAATCAACAAAATCGATAAAAAATTGACGCTTTTATCGCATAAAGTTACAAAGTTGTTCACGCTTTTTGAAATAGACTATAAGTAGATATTTTTTTTCGTGGGCTATTTCAAATATCGAAAAAACGAAAAAACAACAAAAATAAAAAAGTCATTACGAGATTAATATCACTATTCCATGGCGTTCTTTACTAATAGGCCAAAGATGTGTTTAGCTTGATCTTGCTTTAACCTACTTTTGCCTCTATCTTCTGATTGCGGCCTTTGTTTTTGATAAAAATTAGCACAGACATAGTTCCTAATACTATCGCATAAAGTTACAAAGTTGTTCACATGTTTTGAAACAAGACTATAATACGCCATAATGAAGAACGTTGAGGAATTAATAGAAATGAAAAGTAAAACACAAAACCTATTACGTAACCCAAAGGAAATTGAAGAAATTGGATGAAATTAGATCATCGGTTTTACTACCATAGTAACACGTTAAAACTTCATCAAAAAAAGATGTCGTTATGAAAGCGTCGTGACGTCACGCGTGGAAGAGAAGTGTTTGACATTTCCATTTTTTTTTTGAGTGACGTTTTAATTAAACGCCTGAAAAATAATTTAGTTCTTTCATATTATGTATCTTTGACATTACACACACTTTTCTATAAGAGAACAATTTTGTATAGAACTTTTAGGATGTAATTTTCCCGAAAAACAAAATCATATGTGGCCTGTTTAAAAAAATGAGTTTCTCATCCCCCATCCGCAGAAGATTTCGTTGCCACTTCTCCTTTTTTTTGTTATCATTTCTTATTTTCTTATATACATATTTTCAAAAGAAAAATATAATCTAAATTTGCCAGTTAGCCTTGCGAATTGATAGGCACTTTTCTATGCGAGTAAACCACTTGGTCGTCGGTAAATATTTTGGCCAAAACTTACTTCTTCCAGTTCCAACCACCATATTGCCACTAGTTTTTTTTGTTTTTTTTCAAGCCGTATATTTTCTAAGAAAAACATGCGACTGGCATGAGAAGAAATTCACTCACAACCAGACACTCCTAGAAATTTAACTAAAAAAATGAATAATACAAGACACACAAACAGTTACCGTAAAATAATTATAAAATTCTTCTAAAATAAATAAATAAATAAACAAATCAATAAAAGAAAAAGCCAAGAAGACGAAGAATTTGATGACCTAAAGCATTTGGTATAAGTTTCAAAACGTTTTGTTGTACGAATGAATTCTATTATAGCAATTATTAACGATTTATTTGCATCATCGTTTAAGGAGGGATGTCCGTAAAGGTATAATTCTATAGATTTATTAACGGACCTAAAGAACATGCTCATTTTTCGAGGCTGATATAAGTAAGCACAGAGTCTGAGGAAGCGAAAAAGGTTCCTCGATCCTAATTTTTGAATAATTCAAAAAGTTTCTCAAAAATGGAGGCCTTATGCTGATTGACCGTTCGGTTTGACAGCAGAAATTGATATTTGTGTCCAAAAGGTTCCTCGAAACTTGGAAATATCGGTGATGAGCCGAGGTTCCTCGTGATCCCGGATCACGTGATCACACTTTTCTCAGACTCTGAGTAAGCATAGTGTGCCGATTATCATGGCTCTCCTCAAAACAGTGTATTTGTGTAAATGGCATCCAAAGAGGATAAAAAAGGAATAAAATTATCTATCTAAAAAAAAGAAACGCCCTGCGTACGAACTAAGTAGAATCATCTCGTCATCATTCTCTCAATCCCCCAACTTTCACCCTCCCCCCATCCCCCATCCTTCATATTTCAAACGATTTCCAAAAACCTTCCCCATCCTTAATAGTGTAGTTAGGAAACGTTCAATTATTACGTACCCCGAACAAAGCCGATTTTGAACAACCTATATTCTAGATGTAACCCTTGTAACAGGAGGCCATATAAACGAGCCTCAAATATTCTAGAGTGATTCTTAATTTTCTAATTGAGCACTCCCTTAGTTCATAAACTTGATTAATGCCTGAAAAATAAAAATAACTTACGTTCTTATTTCTTAGCACCACCAACAAAATTTACTTCACCAAGCATTTGACACGAAAATAACCTTTCTCTCGCCACTAACTATAATTTCCATCCATTTCTAATAAAATAATTCCCATCACGATTCCAAAACGCCTTTAAATCAATGTATAACATACTCCATTCCGATGTGTCTCTCAACCTCGAACCCAGGTCCTTATGCCGATTTCTCTTTTCCGTGCCACATTTTTTCCCGCACATTTATTCATAAATTCTTTAAAAAG
Source organism: Nanomia bijuga (assembly GCA_032273505.1). Classification (NCBI taxonomy): domain Eukaryota; kingdom Metazoa; phylum Cnidaria; class Hydrozoa; order Siphonophorae; family Agalmatidae; genus Nanomia; species Nanomia bijuga. Next base: position 8,083 of record JAUKPT010003972.1, on the reverse strand, counting down.
TCCTGGGATCGAGGTTGACGCATCTCCTATCACCATGTGTATATATTCTTTCTATGTTTAATTTCTCTACTTGACCTATTAATTAACAAAAATAAATTGTTATCACACGACTTCCTGATTTTCGAAATCATAGTAACAAAAGGTATCAATGAAACAAACATAAATATTTCTCTGCGTGAAGGGACTACACAGAACAACCCATGTGCTTATCTCGCTTGGATTTTTGAGAAATAAAAGAGGAGGGTGGGGATGCATAAATGAAGATAATTCAAAAACAAAGTTTAACAAATTTTGAGTTTCAAATCATTGAACTAGATCCAGTATGCATTGATCCGATAAAACAGTGAAAAATATGAGGTCAGGTCACAGAATATTCATAACTTAAAGTTAAAGACAAAGGTATCTTTTTCCCAGTTAAAAAAATAAACAGTACATTTGCATGAATGTCGTATGATATAAATGTTTAAATAATATTCAAATATAACAGTTTACAAAAAGGAAAAAAGCAATGTTACAATTTACTAGTATCATTTTGGTTTGAGATATTGGATATATATCAGCAAAATAACTGGGATAGGGGGCTTACAAAAGTTGCCATAAAGACTACTTACTAGTAGTAAGACCCTGTTTTAGTCGAGTTTGACAGGAGTTTGAATGATAATAGTATTGAAATGTATTGAATGTATTGAAATGAAAAAAGTGAGAAAAATAAATGTAAGATGAAACTAAAAGAAAAAAACATTTTCCGTTGTAAGCATAGAAATTTTGTGCTTAACGGAAATTAACATTTTGCACCTCTGGCTGTAAGGACTACTCGACGCTCATCTGGCGTGTTGCATACTTGGAATGGATAAATCCATTAGAAAGTATATTAGTATAACATGATTTGAGTTTGTGTAATTTTTCGCCATTCGTTGTACCAAGTCACAAAGCACAGAGTCATTTCAATCTAAGACCATGTAGATACAGACACATGGATAAAGTGGCACTCTCCAGTTTCGAATAATAACGGTGTTGGAATAGGGGTGGGTGATTGTTGAAAATTGATAATAGGAGGCCTGGGATAGAAGGGCGCGTCTGAAAAAATAAAGAATTTACCGTAAATAACTAAGAATTTATTCTCACAATTAGAAAATTGGGGTTGGAATAAAATTGAGTGGAAAAATTTCGAAACATTTACAAGCAGGGAAGCGATTATTCATAACCCGAGGGAGTAAATAGTGAAAAAATGTATGAGGAGGTTATGTTTGAATCTCCTTTAAGTAAGTAAATAAGTAAGTTGGTCGACATTAGTCGAGGGCGACCCGAAGGCTCCCTTTCCATTCGCTGCTACCCAAGAGTATGGGTGGGAGCGACTCCTATCCCTGGTTTTCACCGCTTACCCTCGCGCCAAATCATTAATGCTGAGTGCTAAGCAGGGTGGCAACGAGCGCCAGTTTTCTAGTCTTTGGTCTGACTCGGTCGAGATTAGAACCCAAGACCATACAAATAGAAGGCAAGCACTCTACCATCGTGCGACTGTCGCTGAATCTCCTGTAAAAACAACAACAGATTGTGGTACTTTAAGCTTTCCGGAATACACATCTTATTTACTCTAATTCTAAAGATGGCAAAGTTGTGTTGTATCAAACTGTAGAAGAGCCCTGTGCAACTAATTAATACACTCAAACGGGCCGGCCCTCTAAAGGCGGTGAACTGCAAGAATGTTTGATATATCTCTTGAAAAGAGAAACTTGTTTATCTTGATGGTTGTAATAATTTAAGCTTTCCGAAGTAGCAATGTTGTTGTGCATACAACAAGGGGTGACAGTGCATATAGTCATAAAAGCTTCACTTAAACTTAGATTCTTGCGTTTTGTAGTCGTTAGATTGGTTAGAAATTACAGCAACAAGAAGCTTTTTGGTTCAATAATTTTTGATGTCACAATTTGATGTTTTGTTAAAATAAAGGATCTTAAAAATGCTTCAGCATAAACCAATCAGTATCTTGGTGATGTAATTTCCAACCAATTAAAATATGGAATTAGCCATGATGCAAATATTCATCCTTTGATGTTTTTGTTTTTGTTTAGATTTGCCCCTTCCTTATACAGCCCCTAAACAGTGAGTATGTTTTTTTAAGAAATCATTATATTGCTCAAGCATAGAACCGAGAAGGGTGAGCGTTTCAAATCCTGGGATATCTGAAAATTAAAAACTTGATCGTAAAAAAGTAAAATAGTTAGATACTTACTTGAAAGCTTTTACGAGTCATTCAATGTGTACCATATTTGATTTGATTTTCACACTCTGAATACAATCGTCTTTGTAATTTTCGGTATAATTGCATCAGACAAAAATAACTTAGTTCAATCGGTATGTTTTCGTAATTAGTCTATTAAAATTACCTTGAGCATAGAAGATTGGTACTAATGAAGGCTACTCACTTATCAGATGATCTGTAATCGACACAAACCTGATCAAAGAAACAGCTTAACTTCCCTCTGACAGTATCTGTAAGCTCATCACACTTCCATTCATGTAAGTTAAGCATCGTCGTCGAGAGATACTTACTGGATGGAGGACGCGGATGGTAGAGGCGAGTGTCATTAAAATGATGCAATAAAATGCACTCGACTCGAGCTCTTAGCGAGGGCACAATAACTATCGTTAGGCAATGCCGACGGGTTGACCAATGCCAAGGGAAATTGGGTAGTCAGTTGGTAGCTGACGAAACACTAGGTGAGACTTAAGCCATGCACGTAAAGAGCTTGTGCATAGCTGTTCTATTATAAGTGCAAACCATTAACCATTAACCATTTCATTTGAGGAATTATATAACATATTATTTGCATACTCCAAAGCTCACAACACAGTCTGACCACCATTAGACGCATTTATAATAAGGACACGCTGCGCTCCTAACATACAGAAATATAAGAAATAGTCTGAATTCTTAACCAATTGTAATTCTAGGGTCCAATCTTACGATTTCTGAAGCCAATATGACCCTTAGAGTAGCAAAAATCAATTTAGCTCATATAGAAGCCCCATTTAGGCTGAGGGATTAACCCTTTAATAGAAATAGGAATAGTGTGTAACCACAATCTTTAATAAATAAAAACATATTATTTAACTACTTTCACAAAACTTTTCCGCTTTTACGTATTGAATTTCACTATCTTTCAACTCAGAGTTGGGCTCAGTCCTTTAAATAATCATAAAAGAAGACACCCCTTCTGATCACTGCTCATGTGATATGGCTACCGAAGACACGTGCCACTTCGTCTTTGAATGTCCACTACATACTTTACATCTAGCTGCTACAGTTGTTGGTAAACTGACATTGAAATATCTAAATCATTTATCTAACTCAATTAATGTGTACCTTAACGGTCATTCGAAACTCACTGATTAAGAAAATAGAAGCATTCTTGAAGCAACTATTAAACTCAGATACAAAACGTTCTTTTGTGTGTTTCTGTAAATGTTCTACCTTTTTTTATTTTTGTAAAGTAGATATTGTAATTCTTTTCTAGAAAGCTTCTGTCTATGGTTTAAGCTTCTACCATGACGTGCGTTCATAAAGATTATTCATTATGTATGTGTATGTGGGTTGTAATTCTATACTTAATTGTTACTTACTTGACAAAGCCCATCGATGCTTCTTACTCACTTGTGCGTATTTCTTTCCAAAATCACACTGGTCTTATTTAGGGCTCTATAAAATAAAATAAAACTATACACAATACTGATAAATCATTTTAGAATAAATTTCTACACTTTCTAGAATAAGAAATTATAATCTTGCAGGATAAATGTCCTGGATGTAAAAGGCTTCAAAGATACCATGCTAAGCGAGGGAAATGGAAAATTTGTTATCGGTACTTAAGAAAACATCAGTATTTTGATTTGAGAAACAAATTATTCCAACAGTACTAGTTTGGTTAAATTGAAGATCTTATATTGCTTCATACAGTCTATTAGTCCGGTCATATGGCATGATTTCTAGAATTTCTTCCTTTCAAGTTGACAATTTATATGGCGCTTCTCTATACCATTTTTGTTAGTTTACCTAAAAATATGTTCTAACCTTCTCTAAAGGGGAGGGGGGTGTTTTAGGCAAATTTCAAATTCTAATGTTCAGCATACCATTTTGACGCATTTGTTCTAACAAAAATTCATAAGGATAAAAAATAAGTTTAAAAAATAATATTTGAAGTGAGTAAACATATTATCTTTCAATGGAATTGAATTAAACCAACGTTATGGCGAGAGTAAGCATTGATGGTCGTCGACGTCAACGAACTAAAAAACAAGGCAACTATGCAAACTACCAAATATGCCAATGGTACGTCAAATTTAAGATTCTAGATTCAATAAAATGTGAAAGAATCTATTTTGCTTATGAAACAGGTTTGGGTGTCACCAAGAAAACAAAATAGTTCATCGACAGAAAAGGAGCAAAACATATCCTTACTCGAAAAACCAATGACCAATCACATAAGACTTTAATATTAAGTATAATGTGGTAATGGAGACGTTTCAAAGTCACTAATTCATTTCCATTGATAGATAATGGGGAAGGCGATATCCTTCTGGATAATGTACTTTTAATGGTTCCATGGACCTTAATTTAAATGTTAAGTGTATTAAAAGTGTATTGATTCCACGCAAGATATAAAATAATAACCTGGACAATGTTTCCTACATTATATTAGACAATCAAAGTGCAATTGATCTTTGTACGTCGAAGTGTTATGTTATCCTGGTCACTTAACATATATTCTGCAAGGGCCCGATGTTTTATTGAACAAGCCGAGTCAAAAGTTGGATTTAAAACAATTTACGAATATCTGGCTGTACTGATTTGTTACGTGTAGCATTTATTGCTGTGATAAATGAATCGAAATCTGACAGTGTAATAACCAATTATCTTTTTGGTTAAAATAGATACTTCTGTGAAAACTGACTCAAGAGCCAACTGTTTCGAAAATATCCGACAAAGGTAGCCACAAATCCGACAATTTAAGCTAAAAATCCGACAAAAATGGTCATAATTACGACGAAATAAGCAAAAATTACGACAAATAAGCAAAAATTACGACAACATTAGCCCAAAATTCGACAGTTTGATAAAAATTCGACCACTTGATAAAAAGTGAGTGTGGGGGTGTAACACACCCCACACACACACACACACCCAGTACCGACGCCACTGAAAGAGAGAAAAAGGGGAAAGCTAAATAAAATAAAAGAAAAACAGACAAGATCTTAAAAATGCTCGTTGTACCTCTTAAAAACTATGCGAGGGAATTAGAGATATTGATCAAAGAAAGAGATAGAAGGAAAAAAAGAGCAGTAAAAAAGGAAAAATATTTAAACAAGATCTTGAGAAAATAATTCAAGATGAGTCGTTAGATTTTGATATTGACATTGATATTGTTATAGAACATTAAAAATGAAAGTAGTTGCGTTTTCATGTAAATATAAACGGATAGGTCTTACATTGATTATAATTTCAAACTAACCAATGAACTTTATTCTTAAACTTGACACTTTTGTCTTGCGCTCTTTATTAAAAACTCAATTTTGTAGACTATGTATACACTAGTTGAACATGTTTAACTAGAGTACACTTTTAAAAATGTCGACTTCATCTTCCACTTCCGTCAAAAGAAAGCGAAATATCGATTGAAAAAACAGTCTTATAACGCGAAGTACTTTCTCAAAAGTTTAAGTAAAACAAAAAATGCTATAGATATAAAGGAAAAGTAAGTGGCTTATTTTTTTAAACAATATATACGTTTTGGTGTCCAAGTAGGGTACACTGACGTTATGCGTTTCTGTGTGACCGTGTGACCGTGTGTCCGCGCGTGTGTGTGTGTGTGTGCGTGTGCGTGTGCGTGTGCGTGCGTGTGCGCGCGTGTGCGCGCGCGCGCGCGTGTGTGTGTGTGAGTGTGTGTGTGTGTGTGTGTGTGTGTGTGTGTGTGTGTGTGTCGTGTGTGGGGGGAATCATTGATACATCTACGCTAAGAGCATTGTATCTTCGACACCCAACGCCTACAAGACGCCTACAAAAGATATTCCATGTTATTGTCATCTCCATCGTTCCGTTTCCTACAATCACTTGTTTCCAGCATTTCGTCTACAACGGTCACACGATTCGAGAGTGGTCCCGATGAACAAAGACAATTGTCAGAATGTATCACATACATTGTCTCAACTTCTTTACAAAAACGAAATTCGAAGTATTATAATTTTCATATCTTGTATTTAATGATTAACTTGCCTACGCTCTGTAGTCCCGCGTATTGTGCAGCGGTTTAACTGCTCTCTATCCGACTTAGACGAGCCATACAACGGTTCCTAAGTTGAAAGTGGCGACAGTCACGAAGAGGGTGCAGGTGAGGCAGCCGAACAAATTGATCAAGAGCTTGCCAAACGCTTTCTCTGAGCCAGACCTAGCACTTGCTGTACGGGCAACTTTTGTGGAGAACATTAAGACCTTGTGGCGGAAGTTCGAGGCAGAACTATCCGGGTGTTTGGCAACCATGAAAAAGGCCAAAATTCAGCTAAAACAACCCCCGTATAAGAGATTCAAATCAACTCAACAACCTTATACAAAAAAGGTTCCACAAAAGTCTCAGCGGAAGGACCAACAGAGCCACTACAAGGTAGACAAGAATGCCGCCCTAAAAGAGGGAAGAAATACCCCCCCCCCGAACGTCAATACTTCTGTAATTACTGTAAATAATGTAAATAAAATTTGTGTTGGTAATTTCCTAGTGAAATAGCCATCTTGTGCTTGTCCTGCCAATTATCTTGCTGGTGTTATTCAGAAGCCCCTTTACAGGTATGTATCGATTATAATTACCTCACCAATTTAGTAACACATTATAAGGCTGGCGATATATCTTCTACGTTTGCTGAATGGCAAAAGTTGACACCAGACTCAATTATTTTGAGCATAGTAAAACATGGTCTCACCTTGCGGTTCACTTATCCTATTCGAATGATTCGGGGCATCGGACACAAAACTGATCAATCCCAAGGTTTATTCTCTATTACACAAAGGTGTACTAAAATCATCGAGTTTGGAACCTGAAGATTTTTCCTCTTCTATCTTTACGAGACTAAATAAAGCACATCACAGCTCGCTTGTTATTAAATCTTTCAAAATGGAGTCTTTCAGTGAAGCCCTCAATCTTGTTAGGTCAAATTTCAAGCTGGCGTCTGTTGACTAGTAGAGTCAGCGTATTACTCTGGTTCGATTCACGCTGACTACAAGAAATCTATTAAGTTTATCTGGCAGGGCAAGGCTTATGTCTTTGTTGCCATGCCCAATGGTTACTCTGATGGCCCTTGAGTGTTTACAAAATTGCTAAAACCTCCCTTCTCTGACTTGAGATCGAGGGGCACCCATCTGGTCCCCTCTTTCTTCAGGGTGACACTTGTGAGTTGTGTATGGAAACACAGGTTGCTAGCCTATTATGTCGTTATGTGGTGGCCGCTGAGGCGGTCCTCTATGCCTTAGAACGGGGTAAAAAGAGAGCCCTTAAAGTTTACTGCGGTGATTTTAACAAACATATGGATTTTTCTTAGGCAGTTTTGTCAGCCATTCTATGTTGGTTCTCAACTTTGATCTCCAGATGAGAAATAAACAACCTCTCCTGATTGCAGTGACAATCTTCAGTGATGCTAGTAAAACTGAATGAGGCGCTACGTGTGGTAGTTCCAGTATCAGTGGTAACTGGCTTGCACAGGAATAGATTATGATATCAATATCCTTGAATTAATTTCGGGCGAACTGGTTTTATTATCCTTTTTCGGAAGAGTAAATGGCCAACGGTCTCTGGATCTCTGACTGCTCACATTCAGGTGTGGATAATACTCTAGGAAACGAGATGACAACAAAGAGTGAGTAGTATGGAAATGCGGCATCTGAAACACTTTTTTGTTGATCTCACCCATCCCAACCTTACCGAGTGCATCCGAACCCCGAAAATAAAACCGAGAATATTCATAATGACACGCGAACCTTGACGGGCTTATCTATACTAATGACGTCATTCTAAAATGATGGTCCCGAGTCCCAAAAATA
>JAUKPT010003971.1:0-11542 GCA_032273505.1 Nanomia bijuga | reverse complement strand
ATAAACACGATTCCAATGTTTTTCCATTCGAAGAAGGATAGGTTTGCCTGAGACTGAGGGTTATTAAATATTTGATTTGTGTGAGGTTTGTTATATCTCATTTGATAGTTGGCGCTTTTTGTCACTTCTGGTGACAATTCTTGTTATGAAAAAACGTTTAAAAAACTCCAGTTTTACCGACCAATAAAAAAATTGTCCCTTAAATATTTCACGGAAAGAACAACCACAAAACATATTCATCGCAGCAACTTCAAAAATGTCCTCCTTCTGGGGCACCTTCCTTTTAGATGTATTCTTTTGCCAATAAGCATCTAAAATTTTGTAGTCTTTAAAGTTGAATAAATGTTAACATGGCTATTTGATCAAAGTGAGAAAGGCAATACCAAGAAATTCTATTTGGACTAATTGAATAATTAATTCTTTTACATCGTATGGTTTTAGTTTATTAACAAATGAATATATCTGCCATCGGCATCTTCCTTCTTAACCCTTTGCCAGTATCGAGTGTCTAAAACCAATTGAGGTACATTTTTCTTCACAACTTAATTGACTAAAAGGTGTCTTACGATCAACTGAATACGGTTTGACGTGACCATCATAAAAAAATTCATTTTCAATTGATTAAAAGTACGAAAGGCCACACCAAGGAGATCTTTGTTAACCCTTTTGGACATAAATTGAATAAATTAATTAATCCTTTTGAAATGAATGGTTTTATTTCATTAAGTATGAATAAGTTCTGACATTGCTATCTATATATTCGCTTTTTGTCAATATCAAGTGTCCAAAATCAGTCAAGACAATTGATTTACCGTCTTACTATGAACGTCAATTTCCTTGGCTTGGTACTTTATATAAGTCGAATTGTCTTGAAGCAGTGAAAGCATTTTCGAGGCCTTAGGCATGGAATTATAAACTTTTATGGCAATTGGAAAGAAAGATTTGTTGAGCATTTAGTTCTAGCTATATATTTTTTGAATAGAAACACTGTTTTGTTTGGTTTTGTATGTATAAATATTTTTTATTCTATTTTAGATGAAGATGAATACAGGGCTGAAGCAATTGAACATTATTTAGGGGGGGGGGGCTTGCGTGTTACTAAGTCTTCCTTCAGGATCACCATTGTTAGGCTCGAAGTAGAAAAAATAGGTGTTATAGATGCCTGTAAAATGACATTAATATCTTTTTTCTCTTTGATTACTTTTCTTCAACGGTAAATATTTTGACCAAAATTTCTTATTTCTCCCCCCCCCATCATTTCGCTATTTTGCTTTATTTCTTCCCTGATTAAGGGTGCGAAACAATAGAAATCTCTTTTATTTTTTCCCTATTTTTCTAATTTTGCTTATTCTCCCCCCCCCTCCGGTGTGTGTGTGTGGGTGGGGGGCGCTGTTGGCCAAAATATTTACCGTTGCTTTTCTTATTGATTCAATCATATTTGAGATTCCTTGAAGCCGTAAAAGCTTTTATGGTAGTGACTTGAAATATTTTTCACATATTTTTTTTTAATAGAATCATCTTTTTTTATTAATATTCATTGATTTAGTGTTTTTTTATTGAATGAATAGTTATTTTCTGTTTTTAATTTTCATGTATTTAATCTTTATTTTATTTTAGCAAAAGATAAATACGACGATATGGTTACAATTTGCCATTGCCTGAACAAGGGCCAGGTGTTCAAATAAGAACGGGAACGGAGAAATTTTAGATTTCACCCAAGTTCACTTAAATTCCCGAATAAATATATAATAAAGAGCGTAATTAATCAATTTTTATTTACCTTCCTACATGAAGTGTATACTAAGAATATGCTAACAATATACCTGGATGAATTTGGCAAAAAAGTTAAGAATTATCATCTTGAAAACAAAAAACAATAAAGAGCGTACTTTGTTGTTACATTCTTTGTGTGTTATACATTTCCCTCAGGGGCTGTAAATTTGATTTCCACGATTCAGAAAATATATAGGTGATACCCTGTAGGATATAGGTGATACCCTTAGGATATAGGTGATACCCTTAGGATATAGGTGATACCCTGTAGGATATTACTCCATTATTATGTTTGTTTATTTTGTGTCTAGATATTGATATCCTCTTCGTTCAGTTTTAGAGAAATAAATAAATGAATATATAAACAAACAAATGAATAAATAAATACACGTGGGAAAACAAACAGATAAATTAATCACGTTGGCAACATGCGACTTCATCTCTTCTCCGGCTGCTTCTTTTTTTTGGTTTTCTTCGCGATCGACATCAACGCAATTGGTGAGTGATTAATTAATCTTTTACATCTTCGTTGTTTTTTTTCGAGGAAAATGTAAAAAAAGGAATCTTGTGTTCCTTTAGGGGTCTTCTTAAAAAGGTTTTCATTTTTTTTGCAGAAAATTGTCTGTTAAGGGGGGAGGTGTTGGGGATGTTTGGTGTCAATCATAACCTTCGATAAAAAAAAAGTTAAACAGTTTGAAATAACGTAACCTCCCCTCCACCACATGCACTTTGCGCTTTCCCCCTTGCTTGAAGAAGATTTATCCTACCCCCGCTTCCCGCCTCCTAGAGCACATTGATAGAAGCATCACCATTTCATCAGGAATCTTGTGCTCCTTTTATAGAAGCTTACAAATAGGAAATAAATCGTTTTCCCAGGAAGTTGAATTTCCTAGAAAAGTGAAAGAAAGGTGAGATTTTACTCATTACAGTAATAGAACCAGGAATCACAGGATTGTGTAAAAATAATGTTAGAACCCGAAAAAAGGTCAAGAAAAGGAAATCTTGACAGTCCAGTTTTCGCCGAAATAGATCTTCGTGACACTTCATCAGTCCACATAAAAATAATTTCCCTCGTATATATCGTAATGCACACTCGAAATAAGTTTCTTAACATCTTCTTAACATGGCAAGAAATTAATATTTCTCTATCATTTCTCCGATTTTTTTGATTTTTTATCATGTTCTTAGGGATTAGTTTGTTTGTTTTTTGTTTTTTTTATCTATGCTTATATACCCAGCGCACATCCCAAGTACACAACACTTAGTCTAGTGGCTAATCATACTTAATTAGCCACTAGACTAATTCCAGATTTACCAGACATTTTAAAATAAAAAAGTATGAACGCGAATCCAAAAAAACATAACGAGCTTTAAATGAAAACTGGATTCGCGTTCATAGTTTTTTATCCATACAAGTTTCATAACTTTTAGGCCCTTGTAGCTCTTGTTTCTTATAGAAGAGTTTCTTATATAAAAATAAGAGTTTATATTTACGTAAGCTGAAATGATCATTCTAGATAGAGCTAGAATAATGATGATCTAATCTCCTATACTCGATAAGGAATCATCTAATGTATTTTTCCTCTTTGGGAAACCGCCTAACCACCAATGGGTTCAAGTGTTAAAGCGAGTGGTACAATGCCTCACGACATGTGAATTGCTTAAAATAGGAACTTCTTTTGATTTGCAGTTTGCATAAAAAATTCCTCTCCTTATTATTTCAAATAACAGACAATCTACAATTTAAGTGGCTATATTGAGCTATCTTTTATCTTTTTTCTTTTACTCCTGTAGTATTTTGTTTATTACAGCCGATGAAAGCTCATTTAAAATGTATTTAAAAGATGTTCAGCAGGGTATGACCCTCAAAATTCATTTTCAGCTGGTCATCACAAGAATTTTTTTATTTTTTTGGGCGGGGGTCATCAAAATTATTTAATAGAAATATAAGGATAAATAAAAACAGAAATCAAAAAATTGAGGGGGCGGGGCGGGGGTTCACGATGTAGTAATGGGTAGTAATGTTTACACTATTTTTGATTTAAAAAAATGATTAAATTTAAACCAATAAGCTTTTTGATGCTGTAAGGTCTAACCAATCAAACTGCTAAAATAGCCGACTTTTGGCAACAAGTCCTAACTATATTTGCTTCCTTATCTAGACTCAAGGTTCTATATATAGCTTACTCACCAAGCTTTTTTAGATACCAACCTATAATATTTTTCTTCCTGACACCACAAATTAAGCAAGATCTCTATGAATTAACATTTGACCTAGCAATAATCAAATAAATGTTTTACCCATGCCTCAATTTGTTTTAAAATAATGCAGGGATGTTGCAATTTTGCACTAAAAGGCAAATTCAAATCTAAAAGGATATAAGAAAACATATATATATTGACTTTCTTACATAAAATTCCCAATTTGTATTGCCTCTCCTTGCATCTCAAGAATTTTTTTTTAACCAAAGGTTTGTCTTAACATTCACCGTAAACGTGAAAAGTATTTCACACATTGGTCAAATTTATAAACCAGTGTTTAGTCTACTAGCGATAAGAGAGACAAATAGAGACTATAACAGGATTAAACTTCTGTAAACTTCTTTAAATTTCTCACTTTATATGTAACCAAGAACCAACAAAATTCCATTAAGGATATTAAGAGGTATACTTAGGCTGATAACGGTAAGAACTTTTGCAATCTTTTTTTTGACTTTGTAGGAAAAATGATGATCTTTATCTTTGCTTAGAAAGGTTAAGAATCATATGTTGAAACAAGTTAATATTCAATAATACTTATACACTCAAGTCTGTTGGTGAGATTAACATTTTCTTGTGAAATGTTATCTTTGTTAGATAGATAGCTCAGCTCAGAATTGTCTATTATTTATTGGATTTAACATTCTTAATACAATGTCTTTTTCATAATTTCTGACCTTTTTTCCTTACGATATACAGAATAAGGCAGTTTTGGTCATTTTCCCCAATTTTGGGCGATTTGGTGTCACAAAGTGAAAATTTCTTACATATATTAAAATTTATAAGTCGTAAAGACTCTTAAAGACTCTTCGCAAACCAGAACATTAAAATTAAAGCATTTGAAACAATTTAGATAACAAAAACTAGGTTCAAACCTATAAAAGGACTACTCGAAATGTATAAAAATCATAGTGCTGCCCTTCAACAAATTGCCCCTTTTAAATTTTTTTGGAGTACGGAATCGACGAGAATTTTTCAGAAAATGTGTAAAACTAAATTCCAAGTTATGAAAATTCATAGTAGGCCTTTGGCCAACCATAATTTTTCTCCAACTTTAAGTTTGTGCTTGGAGGTGTAATTTTACACCCCCCCCCCCCACACACAATAAAAATAGGGTTAAAAGATTTGGATAACTCGAAAAGTTATTTTAATCCGTTGCAATACAATGAGATGGCGAATTTATATACCATTTGCAGGGAATTACAGCATCGAGATAATTATCATCATAATTTGATATTTCGTTAACCCTGAAAATCACGATAAAGTTCTTAAGTGAACAAATAAAACGGTCCAAAATGTAATTTCCGACCAATGAAATGATAAATTTGCCCCTAATTTGTAGAAAATCCCCTACTAAATACGTCCTGGTTAAGTGCCTCGGTGGCTACCGCCTCAGCCGAAAGAAATACATCACCGGGGACTTCCCCGGTCAGTTACACAAACCCCGGTCATAATTTTTTTAAAAAACCAAATTCCTCAGCTAAATATCAAGCAACGAAGTTCATCCCCGGTGAAATTTTTAAGTAAATACCGCTCTTTTTCCGCCCTGGCTAAAATTATCGGACAATCTTCGACCTCGGCAAAACTTGCAGCGTTAAGTATTTTCCCCTACAGAAATGAAAGTGGCACTTGGTCGGGATGTCTAAATATAGGAAAAGAAAATAGCACACATGTCTACCAACATTCTTTAGATCTACCCCATCTTGTTATAATAATAAGTAAAAGCTGTAATTCGTTCTATAAGAATCTAAATCATTTGATAACTTCAAAAAGTTATTTTTAAACTTTCTATTTTTTAATATCCACCATGTTAATCCAATATTTTAAGCACTTACATAAACTTACACGATATTGAATTAAATATGCGGACTGGTAGGGAGACAGCTCTTCTAAACCAATCAAAATGCTTCATCCAATTAAAAATATTTAAAAAAATGACTGTTAATTATATTAGAAAAACGCAAAAACCATAATGGTTGATTTGTTGCGATGGAAACTGATGTAAATCTTGCTAACCTTGGATATGCAATTTGAATGTAATGACCGAATATTGATATTTTAAGAATTAACAATTTTGGACACGATTGATTCTGTTTGTAGAAGGAACTTCAGGGGGGTTTAGATCCTGTTCCAGAATCCTTGCCAACTTTTTAAAAAAGTTTGATTGGATTCAACCCCCGGGAAAGAAAAGTAGATTGTTAAACTGGGCTCGACATGAGGACAAACAATTTAGTGTTTCAATTCTAAAAATTCCCAACAGCCCAATCAGGCCAGATCCGCCGCTGATTATGGAGTAACAATGGGTCACACAGACTAAAAGTCAACGGAGACTAACTATTACGCAATAATCATCAAAGACGGTCAACTATTTAAATTTTCCACCGAGGACAGTTTACAGATCTCTCCGGGTAAAAAGGAATGGAAAGTCAATATTTCAAATATAATATCAAAGAATCAAGATAAATCTTTATAAAGCGCCTTTTGATGAGAAAACTGTGGTACACTGTGGTACACTGTGGTACACTGTGGTAAACTGCGGTAAACTGCGGTAAACTGTTGCTTGTTTTGCCTGAAGATCTACCTGATTATTAAAGTTTGTTAGAACTGTCGTCCACCATGGTTAGGCAGGTAAGACAATTCTAGATTCTCCATAATCGTCATTTTAGCCACTCTAATCCTATTTTTATTGGGCTTTTTTTCCATACGTCGTTTAATATTGGGGGTATAAAATTACACCCCCTATTTATTTTCCAAAAAAATGATGCAATTTCCTAGATTTTCGGTATGAAGCAAGTCCAACCAGTTGGTATTGAAGATTCATTTTTTCACATTTTTGAGTGATTTTGGATCCCAAAATGAAATTTTCTTTTATATTTTAAAATTTATGAATCATAAAGACTCTAAAAGACTTTTCACAAACCAGAAAGGTAAAATTAAAGCAATTGAAACAATTTAGATGACAAAAACTAGCTCCAAACCTTTAAAAGAAAAACTCAAAATGTATAGAAATCACAGTACTGCTCTTCAACAAAATACCCCTAACATTATTTTGGAGCACGGAATCGACGTCATTCTTTCAGGAAATGTGGAAAACTAAAAATAGGGTTAAAGAAGTTTAAATTCTTTCATAATTAATTCACTCAGGGATTTCGTATTATTTTCAAATTTATAAATTGAGTTATATATTTTCACGATGTTGTTTAAAAAAACAATGAGTAAATTGTTCAAAAGATTCATATTGTTTGTTTAATCGTTTGACTTTACGGTTACTGTCGTCAATCGTTGGTTCCTTTGATCTTTTAATGCGTTTACCTGTCTTTTGTTTATTTGAAATGATTATGGATAAAAAATGATGAAATCTGATTTGTTTATTTTAAAATGTTAAAATGGTTTTGATTTAGCAAGACAACAAAAACTTTCTTGCTTAACTAATTATCTCTTAAACCAATCAGATAAATCACTTTTTATACAATTCCTTCACCATCCATATACACATTTTGTAGTAAGGACCCCACTTCTTTAACATTTTCTTAATGCATCTATTTATAAAAAAACATGAGATTTTTCCATTTTTCTTTAAAAGGCAAAATATGTCTGTTATGCATTTACACCTTCCAGTGCCCGACAAATAATCTCGTTTCCTGTGAGAAACCTGCTAGAAACTAAAAAATCTGGATTATGAATGGAACCATTGACAAACTCCTTTATATGAGATAAGTAATACCTCCCGCCAAACCCTGATTCTCGCCCCCTCTATGAAAACCGTTTAATAATGGCTCCTAACTATTTAAGAGATAATTGTTCTTCAATCTTTTATCTTAACTTTTCGTCAATTTCCTGACAAGAACGAATAGAAAGAGAGAGAAAACTGGATTCCTGTAAAGAAATGTTTCCTCTTGGCAAATATATTTGTCAATACTAATAAGACTAATTACGATAAAGCTCTTCTACAAATTACAAATTATTCTTAAAGTAAAAATAATTTGCCAATAATGCACTGAAATAGAAATAGAACTAGAGCACCATTTCAAAATATTGCTTATTGTTTAATCGAGTTTTAATGAATTAAGTTCATTCCATATACATAACTGACGTCAGAAACGTATTGTTGTTACCATTGCTTTGCAGGACGTAGCGAGTCTATTTTACATGTGATTTAAAATATAAAGGAAAATTTATTTTCCTGGGTTGGGTCTTATGAAATAAAATTTCATATTTCTCTTCTTTGATAGACCATACTACCTTAGCCCCTCCTATTTGCTACCGCATAGGTGCATGCATAGGTACATGTCTGAAATTCATAGAACATGGTAGTTTTGCTTTCTTCTTGATATTTCATAAAGAAAAATTTACCTCTTCGTCTCCAGTTTGTAGCAGATTATAGTAAGATATTGAGTGTGTACGAAAAATCCACTCCTGATAAGACAAGATCTATACACCCTGCTCAAGTACACCGGTATGAAATAAATAGTGAGGGGGGGAAATAGGTATATTTTTATTGAAACTGTCTAAAAATGGTTGTATACGGCTTTTATTATTTCCAAAAGGAAAAAAATCAATAAAAGCAAATGATAATTAACTGCTTAGTTGGAAAAGTTGGAGAAAAGTCAAACTCTGTAGTAAAGTAGTAATTCTGTGGAATTTAAAACATCAAAGCTATACCAGCACTGGAGTTATACCGAATTCGAAACACTGCAATTTATTTCCAACGTGCAACCGTTTTATGCACAGTGGAATTTTCTAAAGTATCTAATGCAAAAATAGTATTGCATGTAAAAGCAAAGATTTTCACGACATTCTCGATATAAATTAATTCTAAATTGTATCCACCACAGGTAACTCCCCTTCCACCTTAAGTAATTATAATTAAAACCTTATAACGTACTAACCGACACATTGTTTTCCACGCTTCACGAATTTCTTTATTTCTTTTCTGTTTAATTTTTCAAACAACAATAAAAAATCATCTCATATCTCTTAATTACATTCTACATAATTCTTCTTCTTCTTCTTCTTCTTCATCTTCTTCTTCTTCTTCTACGGACATATCAAACCTTATATCCTCATATCTATCTACATTAAGCTAATAAGTGAAAAATTGTTTTTGTTATTTATTTTTTTTCACAATTTTGTATTTTTTTCGTACTTGAAAATGTTTTTTGTAATCGGTTTTCATACTTCTCGACACTGTGTAAAATATTTTAATTTCCATTACAAAATACGCATTAATTAAAAAAACATAATGTTTTAATACAAGGTACTTTTTTTCAAGAAAAAGACAATAAGAAGTAGAAAATTTACCCAAAGTATAAAAGGTATAATATAATGAAGAATAATGATTTATGATGGAGATGGAAAAGAAAAGAGGTTTAAACTTTTTTGGGCCCGGACTCTCATGACACAAAGAATTCTTTTTATAAAAGACCGTTATGATGCTTGTAATAATCAGTTTCACTCGTAATGGTTTTGAAAAATGTGTGCAAATTGTTAAAAGAAAATATCAATTCTAATACAAAACAAAGCTGATTAAGTAAGTACTGAAGTAAAATATAGTCAATAGAAGAAGTATATTGGTATGATTAGGTCAAATTGTTAAGGAATGAAGGAGTAGAAAAAAGAAGTATTGATAATTGAAATGATAACATCAAGGAGTTTCTTCTATTGTTTTACGTCTAGTATCTTCCTGTGGAAGAGCTTTAACTATCATTTATTCTTATTTCATCATATTAGTATTGAAAGCTAGTCACACCAGATAAGACTAAATATTAGGAAAAAAGAACATATAAACAAAGAGAATTAGATGATAAAAACTAAACGTCACATACAACCAAATACTATTTTACTAGTCTGATTTCTGAAGAATTGCATTAGTATTAAAATGACCGGCGGCTAAGAAAAAGTTTTTACAGATGACAAGAAATGTAGGGGAAAAAAACAAAAGAATTAGTACGAGGAGGACGAAATATCATCTACCCTTTCTTTATGTCCAAAACATAACCTGTCGTTCATTATACAAGTTCTAATTACCCTACTTCGTATCTTCTGGTCTCAACTCCATACCATCCCGTTGTGGTCATTTTCAAAACAAACGTCATTGCTACTGCCTCGAAAACAATTTTAAAAATCATGCTTAAATCTATACTTAGATTTAATAAATGTATTAGGATCTCTAACACTGAAGAAATCAAATCCAATTTAATTTGAATAAGATATCATATTCATCACAAAAGTGGAATATTTATAATCCCTGAACAGAAGGGAATGGAGATTGTTGGTCAAAATATTTATCCTCGTCTATTTATCAGCGAATAGAAAAATACCTGGAGGGTAATGAAGTACTTTTAATAAGTGCTCTTCCAAGAAAAACTGAATTCTATAGTCTGTATCAAACATATTCCAAATATTACTTCAAATCACAGTACAAACATAAACACTGAACCTCTTTTTAATGAGCTTTCTTTCATACGTAGTATAATAGGAGGGGGACTATTTATTTTCCTTAATAATAACCCAATTACATACAAATCTTATTTTTTGATTGCTAAATCGATCCAATTTCTTCAGGAAATGTGTAGAAGTAAATTCCATACAAATAAAATGAAAGGTGGGCCTTCGACCTACAATATACTTTTTACAGTATTCGAATATTTTCTTTGGTGAGGGGGTAATTTTGACCCTTCCCCTATTTAAAATAGGGTTGAATGTTATAGAAAAATATTCAGTTGGCATTGTTAAAGCATGAAACAACAGATCTATTTCTAGGAACTTCAGTTAGAACCAACTCATGGAAAAAGATTATGAGGCAGGCCTTTGTAAACCAACTGGAAGAAAACTCTTGTATTCCAAAATAGAACCTGGCAACAACGGTGGAGGGACAAAAACAGATGGAGAGAAATTGTCAATAAAATCAAATCGAGGCCGTTCCGATGAAAAGTACAAAATGCCCCCTACCAGTCCAATAAAAAGAAGGATAAATGAAGCTTAACGTGAAGAAGTTGATGTTGTTATTTGGAATCGAAAAATCATATTTCAAATAAAACAAAAAGTGTTTGTTATAATTTAAAGAACAATATGACGTGTTTTATTATCATCTGCAAAATATCACCTCCATTTTAGTTCCTAATTTAGCTGCTGAAACAATGTGAAATGGCGTCACATTATAATATTGAAGCAAACAATCCCTAATGAAAACTTCCAAATAAAACCACCATGAAACTGTCTCCTACTCAAAAAACGTCTGACTTTTTTGTTCTCTCGCTCGCTTCAGGTAGAGAATTTGACGAATGGTTAATTCTGCTGTTTGATTGGATGAAAATAACATCATAAAATAATCTTATTTCAAAAATTTGTTAATGTTAATTCGAAATCATTGTTAATTCTTTAAGAGTGATCAAACTAACAAAAAAAATAAGACCCCAGGAACGGAGAAATATAATATATAATAAGACCATAATTTACTGCTTTATTTATAAACAGCCTACTAAAAAACAGCGGATGGATCAATATCTCA
>JAUKPT010003969.1:0-11543 GCA_032273505.1 Nanomia bijuga | reverse complement strand
AAATAAGTCTTTATAACTTAGCTGATATAATCTTAATGGCCCATTTGATCTTCTGTCCAAATTTCAAAGTTTTTGGACAAAAATTCGTTGATGGCTGTTTGATTTAAATGTTTTAATGATTTTCTCAGAATCGTCATTTTGCACTTACTGTCTTTTGTCAGACCACGGCAGAATATATCATTCTTGTTTCTTTGAAGAATACTATTTGGGTATATTATTGAGAGGGGAAAAGATAAAATGACGAGGAAGTAGCAGGGGTCAAACAATGAGCTTCAGGATAAAGTTCTTGTATTCATCAAGCGCAGTGAGCTAATAAAGTAATCTGCATTTTGAATTTTGAATTTTGTAATTTTGACAACTTCTAAAATTGAGATATCTGATTGATTATTTCATTTAATCTTAGTGTCACGACTTGCTCGCCAAAAGTTACTTCGTAAAGAAATTGCAAAACTCCGAAGGAAGAAAAGGAAGATGGTAAGAATGGTGATCATCTACTTAATTACATATTACCAAAAAAGGAGAAGGGTTAATGATTTTTTTAAGAAACTTGACTTAAATACTTAGAAAAATGCAACAATTTATTAATAAAAATTCCAGTAAAATGTTTCAATGCTCTTTTTTTATTTGTAGGAGGAGGTGGAGTAACAATAGTTCTAGTGTTGTCTTTTAACTAGAAAATGTATGCAGAAATGTATGAAGAAATGTATATGTTGCATCAGAAATCTTGTTCTATCAAAATGAATAATAGAAAAAAACGAATCTTCATTTATTTATTACGTTCGGCACAAAGCCATCTACATACTCGGCTAATTAAAAGAAAAATGTATGACACAAAGTAGCTGAATGTTCCATTAGATTAAATATTTTAACATTCACGAAATCTCTTCTCAAATTGAAGATCTAAACAGATAAAATAAAATAAAAACATTTTGAATAATCTGTTCTATTGTGTCACTTTCTATTAATTTGTAACATCTTTTTTATTCATTTTAGGACAATGGTCAGGAAAAAAGTTTTACAGAACAAGAAAATGCTCAAGTTGAAGGTTAGTTTTTTACGATTTATTTGTCAAACCATGTTAAAGTTATGCAAATATTTTCAATCAAACAATATAAGTTGACATCGCAGAAACGATGCTAAGAATTTTTTTTTTTCTTTTATTGGGGATCTCCCTTGGTTGTCTTCAGCGTATTCTACCAACAAAAAAGTACATTGGTTAACTATAAATTATAATATTTTCGTCTTTATGACCTTTTGATTCACTTATAAACAGTGACTATAAATAAGTTTGTTGATTTAGTATTTTCTAAGCTTGTATAAATTACTGTTGTTTAGAAACAATGGTTTTACCCAAGAAGCGTGGAAGAAAAAGAAAGAATGGTCACAACGAAAGCCTGCACTTGACTGAATATAATGGAGAAGTTAAAATCGAACCAGGTCATTTACCATTAGAGCTTCGATATGATTCCCCATCTTCTCAAATCCACCCATTACTCGAGCATGGGGATATTAATTTCGATCCTTTAACACAGACAGTCGATGAAAAAGGCAAGGTTGCTCGTAATCCTTCACCTGGTCGTAGCCGACGCAGTGGTATATTATTTAAGAAGAAACAGTACCAACCAACGAAACCCAGCCCCCTCGTGTTATACAGTTCAGCGACAAGTGAAGACGACCAGAACTGCAAGAGTTTGAAGATAAGATTACGACTCGAACATAATTCGAACATTACTAACTCTTTTAATGACAATGTAGATAAAAATAGTGATATTGATAATATTAAAAGTGATGTTGTGCGTTTAAAGGACAACGTGAACGGTTTTAGTAATGGAGATCTTCACGAAACAGAGCATGAGGACTGTTTACTAACAGATGATATCGAAACTGAAAATTTCTCCGATGTTTATGGATACACTGCTCGTAAAAGGACTTATACTAGTAGTTCAGCTAATTCAGATTCTGAGGAGGCGGCTACTACTACGCAGAAAAAGAGTCATAAACGTGGTCGACAAAAATCAAACACTAAGTTGTCACTGAAACAAGAGTTTGGTGACTTAGAAGGTATAAATGATATTAAGTATGGTATTTATATGGTATATTCAGATGAATCAAATCTATTAGATCCAAAAGGTCACCCAGAGACCCTCGATATGTTAACGCTGATATGGGCGAAATGCAGAGGTTATCCTTCATATCCTGCCTTGGTATGTTATTTACTTATTTACTTTTACAGTGTTCAAATAATTACTTTGTAAGAAATTGACCCGGTTCTTGAAAGGCATTAGCCACCTAGCAGTGATTAAAGCAAAGAAAATTTCGTTTATCTCTAAGAGATACTCTGAAAGAAAATTGCTTGAATTAATTTCTGTTATATATATATTTCTCAAAATGTTGTCATTGTGTTTTTCTCGTGACCACCCCCCCCCCCTAGGGGTAGGGGATACGGACCAGAAAAATATGGGTGAAAATGAGCATTTTTGTCAAAATTTGGCCAAAATTGGTAAATAAAGTAGTTTTTAGTGTTTTTGGGTTGCTCTATTTAAATCACAATGAAACTAAGGCTTCTTTATTTTCTTTATTTCGTTTCAATAGACTAGAAAAAACTAGAAAAAACTTTTCGTTTCGGATCGAAAAGTGAATTCTAGTAAAATCTATCTGTGCGTGTTTGATCATGTATATTTTTTGAATAGGAGGGTCGTGAATATTTGAGTATATCTAGTATAATCTATGTCAGTGGACAGGGACCTTAAGATAATGATTTTTGGTTGTATACCAGGTAAAAAATGGCTCATTTTCAGGACATACTCAGACTGGAGGCATATTTCCTCTCCCTCTCCCCACCAATTACCATTGATGGCTACAGATAGTTAAAACAGGCATTGTAGTATCATCTTGGACCAATTTTAGGGTATTTAGAATCCTTTAGGCTCAGAAATTTGTCAAATTTGGATCAAAAATATCACAAATTTGGCCTAAAACTCAAAAATCGTAACGTCGGTAATTAAAATGCTCAATTATTAGAGATTTTGGCCAAATTTCGGACATTAATGTGTCTAATTTCTGACCCTGAAGGATTCTAAATACCCTAAAATTGGTCTAATATTATACTTTTATGTCTGCTTTAACTAGCTGTTGTCACCAATGTCCATTGAGGGTGCAAATGGATCATTTGAGTTGCATAAAGTACAATTTTGGATTTTTTTGTCCAAATCTTTGACATTTTTGGCCTATATTTGACCAATTTCTGACCCTGAAGGATCCCATATACCCTAAAATTGGTGTCTAATTATACTTGTTTGTCTGTTATTACTATTTGTTGTCATTAATAGCCATTGGAGATACAAAGGGATCATTTGAGTTGCCTAATATGCATTATTTTTTTCCCAAACTATTCGAGATTTTTATCCCAAAATGCTCATTTGCAGCCATTTTCAGCTCTTATTTGGCCGGCTAACCGCCAAAAGTCAATATTTTTCAAAAAGTCTTTTCGATCCTTGTTCATGGTACCTATGGGCATAAGAAATGAGGGTACCTCTAAAAATTTGGAAATAGACATTTTCTCTGTGAGACCCACTGGCCTAAATACCTTTAAAAAAAAAGAGTTGTGCGTGTGTGTGCGTGTGTGTGTGTGTGTGTGTGTGTTTGTGTGTGTGTGTGTGTGTGTGTGTGTGTGTGTGTGTGTGGGGTGTGTGTTGTGTGTTAAGTGAGTGAGTGAGTGAGTGAGTGAGTGAGTGAGTGAGTGTGTGTGTGTGTGTGTGTGTGTGTGTGTGTGTGTGTCTGTTGCTACATCAAGTGAAATTCTTTATTCTACTGGTGCTGCTGATTGAGTTAATCCTCTGATTTTAGTGGTAGATCTCTAAAGTATATTTTACGTAACTTTTAGTCTTATTTCTATTGCTTTATTTAGTCATTTTGTCAATTCGACCTACGTACTTTATATAGCTAATTTGTTTGCTAACCTCCACGACAGTCTATTGTTAATGATAATGCCAATTGTATACCTTACTTACTTCAAATTTCGCCTGCTTTTTATTTTCGCCTCGAGGGGGGGGGGGGGGCGAAAGTTAAAGGAAGCGAATAATTTTCTATACACAGGGGGGCGAAAATTTAGGGAATCGAAATTTAGATTGTGAACTTAGATGTAAAGAATTTAAAACAGGTAATAACTCCTTTACTGACTTGGACACGTGTAAAATGTTTTCAGTGACAAAGTTTTCGATTTCCATTTTTGGTAAGACAGAAAAGTAAAAAGAAACAGAACATAAGTACATTTCGCCGCCTTTAATTTTCACCCAGGGGGGGGGCGAAAATTAAAGGAAGCGAACAAAAGGTGCAAAATGGGGCGAAAATTTAAGCCATGCGAAAATTAATGGGTGTAAGGTATATGTATAGTCAATTGTAGCTTTATTTAACCTTTTTTACCCTCTCTCCCTACCTCACTAACTCAAAGGTAAGAAGGTATGAATTTAGATAACGTTGTGTGTTAGGAGCTTGTTTAATGTGTTATGGTGTATATGATTTACAGTGGTTTGGTCAGGTTTGATACAGGATATACATTTAAATACCAAAACAAACTGAACGTAATCTGACTGATTAGAAAAAAACTAAATCCTGGAGTTATCACTCTAGACGCCACACATCTAGAGGGTGATTCTGCCTCCAATGTTCTGCTGACTTAGTCACCCCTTGATGTGCTAAGGTTTTGTTTTTGTTTTTTCGTGCATTTTCAAATTCAATTTAATTTTTTTAAAGTTATCTCCCATGGCTCTTAAGTGGTTACCTTGGTAACCAGAGATGATAATTAAAACAATCACTCAGGACAGGACACAATCCAAGCATTTTTTGCTTTCTGAAATTTAAAACTTATATTTCTTTAGACAATGGATCCTAATTTACCTCCTGGTGGTTATCAAGCCAATGGAGTACCAATTCCAATCCCAACGAAAGAAATCTTACAAATGAATGATGATCATCAAAAATATCTTATTCTTTTCTTTGATGCAAGGAGAACTTGGTAGGTTTCCTTTCAGGGGAATTTTAATCGAATGATAGTTCACATCCGTTTTGCCTTTGTAGACATCAATTCAACGTGTTAGTTCTTTTTATTAATATATCCAATAATCTGATATCAATCATCATAAAATTTCATATGATAATACAAAACAGGTTTGTATATGTCCATACATTCTTTCCACCGAGCCAAGTGCTTGCTTCCACAAATCTCAGTATTGATTCAATAATCTAAATTTTTATTCGTGATCTTTTTAATCTCGGAAACAGGGTGGCCAGCAATCTTAAAAATCTTTAAAAAAAAATTGAAAAAAATTCTTCTTAAAAAACAAAATGTATGTTTTTAACTATAACACAATATTCTTTTCTTTAATAGTAAGATCCACTATGGAAAAAGAGAGTTTTTCTGATAAAAACTGTTGAGTATATATTATATATACTACATACAGTTACATCCTAATGGTTGGGATTTCTCTATAATCTTTAGACTTCATTAGGTTTAGTGTATAACTTGTATCTTAAAATCAATTTAGTATCTTCCTCATAAAAAACATGTCCTTGCTTTGATGTAGTATTCTGAATTCTTACGTAAACAATTTCATTCTTGAAACATAGTAACTTTTCTGGAAATCTGATTTAATTATAATGTGGTTCATGACTGTCGGCTAAACTGATGATTAGAAGGAATATTTTCGATCCCTCTTGGGATATTCATGGCACTACTATTCAAGGTTTTAGTTTCCTTATCCATAGAATAAGTTTACGTTTTTAAACGGTTTAATTACGAAAAGTTCTGTTGGTTTTCTTAAAGAATGTCAAAACGGCTTAAAATTCATAAAAAAAGAAGTTGGAATTTTTTAGTAACTAATCACTCGTCACACTAAGTAAGTTTATAAATCACTGATTAATTTATTCACCTGATTCAACTGAATTTTCTTCAATGATTTCTTTGAAACAAAAAATGTATACTCATTATAAAATGCTCTTAAATTGAAATAATATTTTAGTAGATATATATTCTTGTGTATGAATGTAAGTTATACTTGAATGGTTCTCTTCGCTCAAAACTAGTACTATATTTTGTATATGTTTAATCTATTTGAGATTTTCTTATCTAACCTTTTTCTGCTTTTTTTAGTAAATCTGTTATTTTTAAGTGTAGAGGTGTACACTTAAAAATAACAGATTTACTACTTTTCTTGCACACATTTTCCCCATACTTTCTATAAAGAAAAACAACTGTTTTTTGCTTTACAGCTTTTTTCAGTTAGCTAATTATTTTTTATTTTTTAAAATCAAAAGTAAGGTTAGTACTAAAGGGGGTAGTTCTAAAATATCAGACATAATTACGTTTAAATATGTTGCAGTATAGCGATTATTTTAGATCATTGGAATAAGCGCCCTGCTGAATAAGCGCCCATGAGCCCACTATCTCGAAAAAGCGCTCATTTGAATATGGGCGCTTGCAAAAGCTTGAATAAGCTTGAAAAAGCTTGAAAAAGTTTAAATAAGCGTCCCGGCACCCAATTAAGTGACTTTCCTGAGACTCAAAGAAGCACTTGATTACGCGCCCTTCCAAAAATCGTGCTTTTGTGTGTAACCGTCTCCCATGGGTGCTTATTCCAATGAATGCAGTATACCCAGAGCGCAAGTCCCATGTAGAAGCAATTTACTGAGCACTGCTATTGCTTGTGCTGGGATCACAAGACGGGACACAACAGATCCTTTAGTGGGGCTTCAAAGCTGACGAAGCAGGGGCAAGCTCCAGCCACGAAGTCAAGTGGAAACGTCTGGATTTTAGATACTATAAACTTTCCCAGTCATAAAATATTTGTTTATAAGGATCCCCATTCTGTCGGTCTGAAAATCTGAGAATATTTGTACGTAAGGGTTTTCATCATTGTGTTGAAATTGAAAATATTTAATTAATCATCCCTTTTATGATACTCGTTTGTACCTAATTATAGGAGGGGGTGAATATAAATAATGAATGTAAATAAGCGGGGAGGTGAGACGAATTGGGGAAATTTCTTTAAGGGGCGGTCATAGTAAAATTACTAAGAGGAGTCGAGTGCTGATATATTGTTGATATTTGATGTTTTTATCCTTAATAAGCATCTTTTTTTTTAAGGTTTGCATCTGGGTGGAAAATTCAAAAAAGTACTACTTCCCCTTCCCTCCCACAATTAGACGCAAAAGAGTATTTAGAAAATATTTATTTTATTGTAAGTCTGAAATCAATTTATTCCTGTATAAAACCTTAAGTAGTCGTTTTTCTTGAAAAAAAAATGTATTCTTTGGGCTTGGCTCCTGGAAAACCAAGCCTGTGAAATCGTTGGGAACCATTAAGTGGCTAATCATGGTTTCCTCAGGACGCCATGATAATCTTACTTTTATGATATACAAATCATATGCCTCGACATGACTCGAACAGAAGTCATAGCGGGGCCAGTAAAGTATTGGGGATTCGAATGTCTTTGTTTTAATGATTTTTAAAGGGAAATGCATGAAAATAAATTAGCGTTCGCTGGAGATAATCCACTTGTATTTAGTATGTTTGATTAGATTTAGATGGTGGTTTAGATGGTGCATAGATGATTTATCAGATTGATATAAAAATTATGTATCGTTATTACTTGCATATTTCAACATGTTCCTAGTCCGATGTGGTCAATTAATGGTGATAATTTAATTACCGGGAGAGTTTTTTTTGTATATATAATTTTATACATTTTACCTGAAATGGCGTGCTATATATCCCTATGTTTCTTAAAGAAATGTAAGTTTAAGATATTCCTTTTTCAGTTTTAAATTTGAAATTGAATTTTAAACAAAGAAATGTATTCCTTTATTCTTTACTTTCTTTCATTTCATCATGCACCTACTCAAATCAAAATCCCTTCTTTCTTCTAGGCAATGGTTACCACGTGAAAAAATCGAACCACTGGGCGTCGATTCACGTTTAGATGAAGTGAAATTAATTGAATCGAGAAAGCCATCGATGCGTAAAAATGTTCAAGAAGCTTACAAGCGTGCTATCAGTTTTCGAAGGCGACTCGAAGTTGGAGAGAAAGGAAGCAGCGAGAGTGAGGACGACATTAATCATACTAACCTTCATGTCAACGGTACATGTGAACTCGAAGAGAATGTCGGGGATGACGAAGACGACTCCATTGATCAGTTCAGTTCAATCGAGAAATCTTTCAGTACCGAATAATTAAATGAATATTGTGGAATAGTTTCCTCGTTTTTGTTTTTTCTCATGTTAATCTATTTTTATTAGTAATGATTTTATGTGTGTCTACCACATAACTCTGATGTTTTATTATGTTTCTTTTTTTTTGCTTTTTTACTTATATTCATTATATCATATTGCACAGTTAGTTTCTGTGTTAATATAAAATTGACTAAATATATATAAAATAACAAATTCTTGCTTTGTAATTACTTAGTCAGGTTAATCCTTTTCTTATATTGGTATTGAAACAAACCATTGCGGGTTATAAAATATTTGTTTGACTCTCACAGACTTAATTTGTTTGTCGATTTCACACTTAGCCCATCATACAAAAGTTTAATTCAAAGACACCATTTTTCTGCAACACAAACACCCGAAATGATAGGTGAATCTTCTACGCACGTACTACTTGTTTTACTCGTTTTACTCGTTTTACTTGTGATCACAGACTCGTTCGCACCTTACTGTAACTTTATCAATTCCGAAGGTGATGAGTCGCAATTTTGATTTTGTTTGTCATTAAATATTTATAGCTGGCTCATTTTGGGTCTCTATATCCCAATTTGTTTATCCAAATTCTACCCTGAGTTGGTAGCTCAACGAACCCGACGATTTCCATTCATTACTCATGATTATAATTCATTACTCAAATAGTAAATAATCATGCTCCACTCAAAAGCAAATACCTAAGAGGTATGACCAACCGTTTATGAACGAACAACTAAGGAAGGAACAAATGAAAATAAGTTTCGTAGACATACCACCGAACAGAATCAAATTGTTTTTAAAAATCAACGCAATTTCTGTGTTAAACTTTAAGGAAAAGCTAAAGTCATATTTCGTGGAACCTTCAGTTTTGAAAATCTGTTACATCTCTTCTCTCTAATATCATCAGATAATATAATCTTGACTGAAGGCAATGATAACTCAGCTGTCGCTGAAATTTGTGGATCCTTCTTTTCTAATGATGTCAAAAACCTAAACATTGAAAATATTGAATTTCCTAGGAATGTTTGTCAACATAAAAGTGAGCACATATAGCAGGGTTCAGACGGGTCAGGGAAAACCTGGAAATTAGGTATTCATTTGAAAAAGTCAGGGGAAATGAGAAAAATGGCGAAAAGTCAAGGAAAAGCTCAGGGAAAATATTTTGCCATGATCAATAAATTTTTCTGGATCATTCTTGATCATTTTGAAAAAATCAATTGATATGCTTAATTTGTGAAAATTTTATTTTGAAATATGAAATATGTTTGTTTGTGAGATATGACCATCATAGACTTAGCTAAATGACCAATTTTCCTGAAATTTTTAGGCGTTATATTTGTCAATCAACGATTGGGTCAGGGAAAATCGTACGTAATTCAGCCTATTTTCCTGGAAAAAGGTATGTTTTTAGCCAAAAAAAGTCTGGGAAAGTCTGGAAAAATCAAAATGAAATTAAGGTATTTCAGAGCTGTGATTTTCAAAAATTTCTTCAACCATTGTGAATGATATAATTACATTTTAAGACATATTAAAGTTCAAGTATTTCTCCAAATATGAATGCATTTTAGGCCAATTCAGAATTATGATCTCAAAGATTTCTCCGACCATGGACTCTGTATCCAGCCATGGGTAATATCATTGTTTGTCTGGGCATACCATCCACCAGATCTCTAATTTTCAAAAAAAATTTCCAATATTTTGGACAATTATAGTGCGTTTTAGGATATTTCAGAGCTCGGAAAATTTTTTGCTGAGAGGCCTGTAAAATAATACAGTAGTGTATTTTACCACAAAATCAAGTCTGAAGAAATGGTTACTTTTTAAAGTAGATGACTAAAAAAGTCTGAAAATTGGTACTAAAAAGATCCTTGACAGCCCTGTACAACCAAACAACAACAGTTTATGAGCACATTATGTTTCGTGAAAAAATCGTCTTTTTCCTCCCTAATTTACCATTCAGCATGTTTTGTCTTCTTGACTACTTGATTTGTACGCTATTTTGGTATTTATATGTCCATGGGATTTCAAAATACGTTTTGTTTCTTTTCATGACTTTGAGGCCGGGGTCAAATTTTTTCATGACTTTGTGAGGGGGGGTCTGATATTTACCCAAATATTTTGCTAAAATTTCAGAAATCTTTCCACCCTCTACGTCTGACTTAAAAAAGACCAACCCCGAAACAAAGAGTGAAGATTTAATAGATTTAAGTTTGAATCTTCCATATATGCTGAAGAAAGTGGTGAAAGAAAAGATGTCAATAAACTGACTAAGCTCATCAAAAAGAAAGTCAATCACGGGAAAGAAAGAATTTCCGTTACAACTATATATAAATCATTCAAATTAAATTCAAAGTTCGTTCTTAAAGACAAAACAAAATTCGAGCGTATGCACAATGTTGTTTACCATGCAAAATGGCCAAACAAAAAGTGGAACTCGCACTATGCAGGACAAACAAAATTTCGAATTCAAAAACGTGCGTTGCAACACCGAAACACAGATCGTAATTCTCACTTGTATAAACAAGCAGAATCAGCAAAGCATAAAAGAGTCGATCTCCGTGACTTCAAGATACTTAGTCAAAGGTATAGCTCGGACTTCAAGAGGAAAATTAGCGAGTCACTGTATATAAAACAATCAAGACTCGTATAAACTGTCACTATTTAACTAGTTTTTAACATTTTATTCAATTGTATTTTTCTATATTTCTTCATTTGCATAGATTAATTTGGCGTTGGAATATTGATGATACTACACGGTGTTGATCGTATAATCGAATCATACATTAACGTCAAATCATTCACGTTCTGATGATGCCACAGGGGGTTGTGGCGAAATATTAACTTTTAAAAATAATAAAACATGTATAAAATTCTCGTCATCAATTTTTTAATCAAATTAGATGCCTTAAAAATAAAAATGTATATGGCTTAAAATAGCTTTAATTACAATGTATGATAAATAAGTTCAAAAATATAATAGTGTCTAGGATATGTTATTACATTGTTAGGGTTAGATAAACTTTAGATAAATGTTTTTGCTGATTAATTGTTGTTTTTAACCATTTTATGTGTAACGCTTCCTTGCGACACGAAGTGTATTTGCCATTCTATGTTCCGGAATACCTCATAATTTAGGATAATTATGCGAAAGTCCGATAATCCATCATGATCCTACTCAAAATATTGTAAACTAACCCACTATTTGTAGTGAATTTTCATTATATTATCCAGCAATGGTGAATATTCTGGCCAAAATTGCTTATTTATTCCCCAGCCACCAAAATTCCACACTCTTATTTTTGCCCTG
>JAUKPT010003968.1:0-11544 GCA_032273505.1 Nanomia bijuga | reverse complement strand
TAACTTCGTCAAAAATCAATATTTTTCGATGCGGTTTTTTTTGTTTGGTTTGCACAATAGAGGACTTTCGAATAAGCTAATAAAAATTGGGGGTTAGTACCCCCCTGGGAGTGCCCCTTTAAAAGATGGTATAACCGAACACATAAGATCCTATGTACCAATTTAAAGTCTCGATCAAATATGCAAAATGCACATCGGGCCCTATAAAATACGTTCGAACGTTGCGACAACGTTTATCACTCACCAACAATAAGTGATGAACTGAACTCCTCACTATCATTGAATTACAAAATGGATATTCTTCAAAGAACCCAGTACCAAGCTGCCCTAGCCATTAATGGTACTTGGAAGAGGACCAACCTTAACAAGATTTATGAAGAAGTAGGATGGGAATCTCTTGACCAAAGAAGATTACTTAGACGCTTAACAATGTTTTTCAAAATAGTTAACAATCTTACACCATCTTATCTCAGGAACCCTCTGCTTTTCCAACAAGGAATATACAGATTAAGAGCAAATTGCATGATCAGCAACAGCGGATAACCACTGTTAAGCATCAGAACTCTTTTTTTCCCAATGCAATATCACTTTGATATAACCTTCACTACTTAAGATCATTCGCCCATCAAAGAAGAAAAGTTTCAATATTCATGACCCAAATCGGCTTAAATGGATTTTTCAACTAAGAGTGGGGTTAAGTCTCCAAATAATGGATTTTCGTCGTTTGTAAGTCTGTCAGATGTTTGTAAGTCACTTGTAAGTCTAACTGTAAGTCGTTTGTAAGTCGTTTGTAAGTCGTTTGTAAGTCTAACTGTAAGTCCGTCAGTCGTTTGTAAGTCGCTTGTAAGTCTAAATGTAAGTCGTTTTTTAGTCGTTTGTAAATCATTTGTAAAGTCGTTTGTAAGTCTAACTGTAAGTTTGTAAAGTCTAACTTTCCCCTGTCCCTCTAATTTCTTGCAAAATATGTATGATCTTAAATATGTGACTGCGTTAGAAATTTCAAAATATGGAGAAAAGGCTTTTAACCCTCTTGCAGAGGTTTTCATACCTCAGAAAAACTCGAAAGCTTTTTTATATAAAAGAAAATCCATCAATACTGAAATTGAAAAGGCAGCATCACTTGTTTTTATAAATGATGATAGTGCTTTTATGTTAATTTTCATGTCTGGTATGATGTTTTACCTTATTTTATCTATTTTTTTGTATCAAAATCTTATGAATCTTAACAATATCAGGGAATTCAATTCTAGTCTTAAAATAGCTAGATTGCAAAACACAACCTTATCTAATCACTCTAGTACAGACTTGAAACTAAATCCACTTGCTAAGGAATTTACTCCTATTTATGATAAAACTTCTCCAACTTCTATACTACAATCTATTAGATCGAAAAATCTAGATAGGATTATCTTTAGCCATTTGAATATAAATAGTATACGAAATAAAATTGAAATTCTTTATGATATTGTTAAGAACAAAATTGACATTCTCCTTATATCTGAAACAAAAATTGATAGTACTTTTCCGGAAAACCAATTTCTTTTAAATGGTTTCTCCAAGCCTTTTAGACTTGACCGGACAGTAAATGGTGGTGGTTTACTTTTATATGTTCGGCATGACTTACCATGTAAATTACTAAATCTTAATTCTGAAATTGAATGTATTGCTACTGAATTGACTGTTGGGAGGAAAAAATGGTTATTAGTGGGTATTTATAATACTAGTAAGACTCTTATTGGTAAACATTTATTGACTCTTGAAAAAACTCTCACCAAATATCTGCCGTCTTATGACAATTTTATAATTCTTGGAGATTTAAACTGTGAAATCAAAGAATCTCCTCTCCTCGATTTCTGTGATTCATTTAATATAAAAAGTCTCATTAAAATGCCAACATGTTATAAAAGTAAAACAAACCCCTGTTGTATCGACTTGATATTAACAAACAAACCCACTTGTTTCCAAAACTCTTGTGTGATGGAAACTGGCCTATCTGACTTTCATCTTTAACCCTCACTGTTCTTAAGTGTAAATTTAAAAAAGCTCCTCCTAAATTAGTGAGTTATCGTGACTATAAAAGATATAGTCATTTAAATTTTTTTACATTTGTGCATTCACATTTAACTAGTTTATGTTTTAACGATTATTCGTTTGATGATTTTAATGCATTGCTATTGAAACTGCTTGACAAATTTGCTCCCTTAAAACGAAAATATGTATGTTTCATGAACAAGGATTAACGAAAACAACATATGATTCGTACTAGACTATCAAACAAATACAAGAAGGATAAAAGTGAAGAGAACTGGAAAGCCTCCAAAATACAACGTAATATCTGTGTAAACCTTCTAAAGAAAACCAAATTCAATTACTTTCAAAATCTAAAGCCATCACTAATACGTGACTACAAAAGGTTTTGGCTATCAGTCAAACCTCTCTTTTCTGACAATCCACTGGAAACAACATCAAACTCCATCACTCTTGTTGAAAATAATGATATAATATCTGATGATCTAAAACTAGCTTAAATTTTCAACAATTTCTTTAGCAATGCAGTAAAAGATCTTAATATTCCTTATGTTGAACCATTTGTTCCTAAACGTTCTTCCATAACTCATTCAGATCATGTTGCTAATGCGATCATTAAATATGAACACCATCCTAGCATTTTAAAAATAAAGGAAATTATAAAAGAAAATGTTAATTTCTCATTTCAAGGAACAAATCTGATTTGTGCTAATAGGGAAATTGAGAGGTTAAATTCATCCAAGGCTACTTCTTGTGAATTCCTTCCAATTAAAGTCATAAAGGATCTGAAAGGAATTTTATCTCCTATTATTGTTTATTACTTTAATCAGTCTATTAAAACTGGTATCTTCCCTAGTAACTTAAAACTTGCTGATGTATCCCCTGTTTTCAAGAAAAATGGTAAGGAATGCAAAGAAAACTATAGACCTATTAGTATTTTATGTGCTTTCTCAAAAATATTTGAAAAGCTGTTACTCCATCAAATGGGTAACTATATGAAAGATAAGTTGTCAATATTCTTATGTGGTTTCAGAAAAGGACATAGTTCTTAAAATTGCTTACTTTTCATGATTGAAAAATGGAGAAAAGCATTGGAGAAAAATCTAAATTATGGAGTGTTACTCACGGATCTGTCTAAGGTTTTTGACTGCCTACTACATGATCTATTGATTGCAAAATTAAAAGCTTATGGTTTTGACCATCAATCATTAAAATAAATAAATAGTTACTTAACTGGAAGTTTCAACGCGTCAAGCTAAATGAAAGCTACAGTGAATGGAGTCCTATTGAATTTGGTGTCCCACGAGGATCAAACCTTGGTCCTGAAGTTTTTAATTATAGTTATAATAATTTTTTTCTCTTTTAGATTCTTGACACAGTCAATTTTACAGATGACAATTCGCCATTTTCTATTTGTGAAAAAACTTCTGAAGTTTTAATTAAATTAGAAACTAAAGCCAAATTAATGCAAGATTGGTTTAAACACAATGGATTATGTGCAAATCCTCAAAAATTCCATCTACTTTTGAGCGATAAAAATGACGATTTAACCATTGGCATAAACGACAACTCAATCAAAAACTCTAGTTCCCAAAAACTACTAGGCATAAAGATTGATAGTAAACTCACTTTCAATGAACATGTTTCTTCCTTATGCATTAAAGCTTCACAAAAGCTTCATGCACTATCCCGTGTTAGTAATTATATGACTTCTCAGCAAAGGAAAAATATTTTTCACTCTTTCATTCTTTCACAATTTGGTTACTGCCCCCTAGTATGGATGCTACACAGTAGAAAACTTAATAACAGAATTAATAGAATCCACTATAGGGCTTTGAAACTCATATACCAAGATGAAGATTCGTCTTTTGATAAACTCTTAGAAATGGATAATGCATTTACTATTCATGTAAGAAATATTCAAAGTCTTGGAATTGAATTTTACAAAGTTGCATATGGTATTTCACCAGAGATAATGAGGCATGTTTCCCCTACCAAATCAAATATCAAGTTTCCATGTTAAAATATATTTAAAACTTTTAACGTGAGAACAACGTCGTGAGGAACTGAATCCCTTTATCATATTGGACCGAAAATTTGGTCCAATATCCCAACTGAATTAAAAAACTACCTATTTTCAAATTCAAGAAAGAAATACGTCTTTGGAAACCAATCTGTCCTTGAAGATTGTGTAAAACCTTTATACCTGGATTAGGTTTTATTAAGGTGAATCCAAATGTTATTAATATTTTATCTCGAAACTGTTTTTATCTGTTTATTTTTTGTTTCATTTCATTTGAGTTTTTATTATTTTTAACATATTTAATGTTTTTATACTTTTAAATAAACATTTTTAGATTTGTTGGTGTAAATTAGTTTATTTTTATAGAAAAAACTATTGTTTCAAACCAATATTTAAATAAATTGATAATAAATAATAATGCTTAAATTAAAACTTGACTTCAACTACAGATAACCATTTGTCTTCGAAGGGGTACTCTTTTCGTGGACACACTGTAGTTTAATCAGTGATAAAAAAAGAAGTTAATCAGTGGTACCATTATTTGTTTGGCTTGCAATAAAACAGCCAGCTGAAAATCCTTATTTCGACCCTTGTACAGTAAAATAAAATGTACCTTCCCATGACTATCATTACACAAGGCCTGTTATGTTGCCGTCAGAATTTTATATCTTTAAAAGTATCAAGCGTACTGACATTTGGAATACTTGTTCTAGCATACAATTTAAGGATACTCACAAAATTTCACTGTCAGAAAATGGAAATTGGGGAATTTTTTGGCCCACAACACTAAAACTTTACTACGTCATAACAGGTTGAAATAAATAGCTTAATACTTTTTACTTGGTAGAATGGTAGGTTGCGTGTGGTTAATGTCCAAGTTATATGAAATATGGTTTAGATAATCGGGTTTGAAAGAAGAAAAACTGAAAATGGCAAAATAACGACCGAAAGTGGCGTTTCATCCCCAAAATCAGTTTCTTTAATCTTGACATTGGCATGCATTACTTCACTCACTGTTACAAATAATTGTGTGAATTTTCAGAAAAAGATTCAATAGTTTTTAAGATACAGAATTCTGATGGCAACATTTCAGGCCTTGTTGATGGACATGACCTTCCTCAAATTATGAAATAATAGTGAGGATGACTTACTGAATATGACACGGCACGTTTCAGTTGAGATACTTCGACGTCAAAGTTTGCTTTGCTTGGATATTTCAAACTTAAGTCAACCTATCCAAAAGAAGTTTTGTCTTGCAGGTTCAGAAAAAATGCATTATCGTCAATAGATTGCTCCTCAATTATACAATTCAATTCAATCTCGGTATGCGGAATGATATTAATCTCATCTACTAAATGGTGTAAAATTGGAAAACCATAGACCTATAAATGTCTGAGATAAAGAATAAAATGTGAAAAATGACCCAATTCTGAATCACGCTATAGTCTTTTTCAGATTCTGTAAGACTTATGACGAAAGTGTCAAAATCTCAAGGTTCCCATGATCGTTTTTTATCCGGTTTTGAGAAAATGAAAGAAGAAGCTATAAGAAAAAAGTTCAGAGAAAAAAATCGGAAAAATGAGAAGAAGGAATGCGAAAAATGACGTAAAAAATCAGCAACTGTGAGAAGTAAGCGTCTGAGATATCTAAATCGGTATTGGTTCAAAAGCTCTCTCTTTCCTGCGTCCATTGATTATATACATTTGCCAGAGGGATCAATTATTCAGGAGATATGACCCTTTTTGTAACGGGGCTTTCTTTCTTTTGTAATAATTGGTATATTTTAGACGGAAGGCATATTTCTGGACCCGGTTAAGACAGAAGATTTTGTTCTAACGTTATTTAGCTTATTAGATCATTTGACAATATATTTCTATAAAAAAACGAAAGGCAAATGACCTAAATAAAACAAAACGTTATTATGTTGACTTCGACACAAATGTTTTACATTTTGGTTTCATACTCAAAAACTAAAAGAGCTACAGTTACTATCAACACGCCAATTGGTCAGCAAGGCTGTAAGGATTTCAGATATGTACTTTATATTGACACCAATGTATTCTCTCGCGACTTTACCTTTATTTTTGTTATGTTCTTCTTCTTCAATTTCTACAAAGTGCACACCACCCGACCTAATTGTCACATTTTCTTATGAAATTTACTATAGATATATTGGATTACAAGTATCCCAGTTGCGTTTCTGTGAGATATTCTATAGTGTTAAGCAACTTACATCGTTAGATCTTACTTTCTCCGACACCGAAAGTCCGTTATCCATGCCTCTACCATAACACCAGTACTGTGGTACGAAAAAAAGATCAGTTTCAAGTTTTGGCGCATGCTACCAATCTTATAGGTCCACTTATATATTTGCATCATTTTTAATCATATTTTCTACGTCATTCTTGCGTCATATGATATTTTTATGTCGTTTTCCGACCCCATTCTTCTTCAGCATTAACTTCATCGTTTAGACATTTAATCAGAGGAAGGTTTTTTGTACGCATATACTGCCAAAAAAATCAAAATAAATTTAGGATAATGATGAGAACTGATTTAATTGTTTTTCCGATCAATTATATTCTATACATAATTTTACATTGATAAAAAGCCAACAAAACAACAACAGAAATAATGAAAATTGAAAACTTAGTCTAAAACTAAACAACTTAAAGGCAACTTCCTAGATTGGGAATAACTTTTGATTTAGGCGAATGATGTATTATAAATGTAAGCATTTTGTGCGCAAATACATTGAAAAAGTCTAACAGGTTGTCAATAAATTATCTGCGATACTTGTCGTTTGATTGGTTAAAAAACGTATCGTCAAATATCTGATTAAATGATATACAAAATATCACAATTTTTAGTTTTGTCGAAATTAAAATAAATCATGAAAGTATTTATAATTAAACCAATAGTGTTTATTAACTGTGTTTTTTTAATCAATGAGAATACCTTTAATTTTTCGGCAGTCCCTAAGTTTTTTAGTATTCATTAAATGACACTAGATAATAAACAGTGATATCGGTTAGGCAGATAATAAATCAAGTTTGGAGTATTTGAAATAAGGAATTACTAAGAAACATTAAAGAATGAAATTTCTAACAATCATAAGCATCCTGTGTGCTTATCATGAAAATAAACTTGCCTATAATAATATTAACACGGTCGACTTTGAACTGTCTCTACGTCCAAGCCACCATCAAACTCTTATAGCTGCATTTTTTTATATCATTTATAACTAGGGTTTCCAATTGAAGTATTCTTCAGAATTAAGATATTTTTAAGATCACGTTGAAGATATGCTCCACCTGAATAGTAATCTAGACCATTTTTTCTGACTTTTTGATCATTTGAACCCGATTCCATCTGGTTACAACTGAAATTATCAAATATCATTCTGTTTGTCTGTTTGACCGTTTTAAGTGGAACAAAAGAACAATTAGGTTTCTTGACCACCTTATATGGTCCAAAAGAAGTAGAAATGTAATTGGATATTTGATTGTTCTTGTTATAATGTCAAGAGAATAATTGTATTGTATTGCAATTCAGTTCGACAGTCGTAACAGTAAGAAGGTGAATTTAAATTCAAAAAAAGTCCGATCCATTCAAAAATAAAATATAACATTCCTCGCAGGATGTTATCATTGTTTTTTTTCCCTCATAATATCATGTAATGTCGCTTGAAAATTTTCACGAATGCTTTTTTACTCAGCCAATGCAGACATCAGAGGAGTAGTTCCACGACTTCTTTTGCGTATAGATGAAGATTAATTTTCTGATGAGGTAATTATGAAAAATGGTATGATCTATAAATTGTAACATCTAGCTAGCCTTCTCCTTTTCGGAACTGATTATATCTTCATTCACTAATTTCTCCATTTCTAAAGCAGTTTTTCGTCTCGATTTGTCAGCCCATGATGGATCGGGTAGGTATTCAACCCATGATGAGAACAATCTCTTCTTGAAACCTCGTCCCCAGGCTTTTGGTCGTTTGA
This sequence comes from Nanomia bijuga, assembly GCA_032273505.1. Taxonomy (NCBI): domain Eukaryota; kingdom Metazoa; phylum Cnidaria; class Hydrozoa; order Siphonophorae; family Agalmatidae; genus Nanomia; species Nanomia bijuga. Next base: position 3,492 of record JAUKPT010003968.1, on the reverse strand, counting down.
TCAGATCGTACAACATGACGCCGAACAGTGGAATAAACGGTAAAGCAATAACAAAAACAACGAGAAATTTCCCCCATGCAGGGTATGGTACTGATTTTAACCACCCATCATTGCCGTCTCTTGAGTGATAAATTGGACTCTACAACAAAAGAATGAAACATGATGTATATAACACACGACTATTTATAAGAACAATTTAGTCCGTAATAACTTCGTCAATTTTTTCCGTTTAAGTTAATTGACGATTACATGACAAAATTATTTTTGGAGAATGAAGAATAATTGCGGTCAGAGAATGAAAAAGGGAAAATCTTTACTTCGCAGGCCAAGAGCGGCAATTGATGCCAGATCACAGCAACGATAGGGGAAGTTGAGCTCAACACACCTCAAACACACAGTAAATACACGAACTTTCTTAAATATATATCTCTTACTTGTGTGCATCCAGTATACAAAGAATATGATGCTTCTTTCTTCGAGAGATCGATGCAGTTCACTACGAAGATAATCCCTAATGCTATCGGTGAAATGTATTTCCAGCAAAACAACCAAAACCAATTGGGTCGGCTACCAGTCATGTACTCAATATCGTTAGCAAAGCTGAAAAGATAAAGTGCCATCAAACGATATTTCTTAGACAGGTAGCTGAAGGAAGGGGAATTACCATTTATATTTATCTCTTTCCTATTTCCTCATCCAGAAATTTGCCCTCAAAAAAAATTGTTTTCCAATCTTGAGGGAAAACTAAATATGTATATGCCTTTAAATTTATCCTTTACCCATTTTTAAATTTCATGTTCAAAATAAACCTATTTGACGATTATTAGAGACTAGAGAGTAAGTATTTCAACAAGTATTGCATTATAACTTAGCTAAACAAAGAAAGATCCTTATGCAGATATTCAGGGATAAATTAGAAGTTTTAATAAAAAGTATGAATGCGGTTTGGTAGTAGGAAAAAGATGCATGCGCCGAAAAATACGAACGCGCGCGTAATGCTAAGCAGAAAAACAACTTTATATGTTCTGATAATCAGAAATAAAACTTACTTTTCCGATCCATAAACCCAGGAAACAGCAACACATTGAAAGAATGCAATCAATATCAGTGGTAAGCCAGCTCCGTAGTCATCAAATATCTGGAATATGTAGAAACCATTCCCAGAAACCAATGCGATACCAATTAGAAACATACAAATCGCAACAATGGCTAAAAGAAGTAGCAGACGAGAAATATCAGTGAGTGTGCAGCATTTGTGTCTAGAAACAAGCCTGGTTTGCTCGAACGGACTAAACATATATTTCAAAGTTATAGAATGGGGTAAAATGCAAAAAGGAATACATTGCTCGTTTGTGAATCTTAAGAATTTGGTTTCATCTTAAAAAGTAATGTAACTTATACTTTTAAAAGAATAATATATTCTGGCTGCTAACTCCTAACTGCTTCATCCACTTAAAAGAAAAAGCAAGACCAAGGTACAAAGATTTGGCTATAACAAGTAATAACTATTCTGTCGAGTAAAATTAGCTAATTTCGACTCAAGGCAGTATTGTGTCCAGCTAGAATAACGTCATTCATGGTATATGAAATATATAAAAAATATAGAATATGAAATATTTTCTCTTTTCCATAATGATGCCATCTGTGGTCCGAAAAAGTGGGGTTGCTATTATCTGATTGATGTTAAACTTGTAATGAAGGGTTATGATGCTAGGTAAACGGATATGCGCAAGTACAGGTGGTTGACCCTCTAAATATACAGTAAATTTTGATCAAATATAAAATGGTATCTACTCTCGAGCACAAAATAAACGTGTATACACGGTTATTCTTTCAAGATAAATAATCCACCCTACACGTTCTTATTCCATCCTACACGTTTAATAAATTCTGCAAAAAATGGATGGAAAATTCCTGACTTTGTGCCGGTTTGGATAACATAATTTAGATTTATGCTATGATAGCATCAATTTTGTCTTGAATTTTTCATCCTGCCCATTTATTCTATCCTACCCGTTTATAAGGTACTCGAGAGTACCGCCTTAATGTAACAAATGAAGATGTTAGACATGTATACATGTACAACATTTTGAATTGTGCATTAGTTGGTCTTTTTTGCATACAGTTTTTGGAAACTACTTACTCTCATTTGGCCAGTTATGATTTGAGAAGTGAATATTTTTATTCCCTTGGTCTTAAAGCCCTATTTTACAACATATCATGACTGCATATCTAGTGGGACCCATGTGTGGGTATTTAGTGAGACATATAAATTCTCCCCGTTTTTTGCTTCTTTTGGATTGTTCACAGTTGTAATCTGGCAAGAATGATAAAAGGAAGCTATTGGGCTCGAGAAGATTATGATAGCTAGGCAGATAAAGGGGGATTTATGAATTGCATATTTAGTGGTTCCCTTTTACCACCTTTTGTTTTCCGTAAAAACACGAACTGATGTTTTCCAAATGGTTAGAATTGGGAAGGTTCGAGAGAATTCAGGATTTGCCTAGAATTAGATAAAACCTTGCTTGTATATTTAGTGGGTACTGAATATTAAGAGGGTCAAACACCTGTATGATCGTCGCTGCTTTTGCCTAACTTTGATAAGTGTCAATCGAAAGGTCAAAAATGCCCATTTTAAATCACTAACATAACTTACCTGTGAATATAGACTTATTACTACTCTTGATGATTCCAGTATCAACAAACGGAGCGATTGAAGCTTCAAGTGTACCGAACTCTGAATCTATTCCCAAGAGAATTAACATAAGGAAGAAGATAACACCCCAGAAGGGCGATCCTTCCATCAAAAGAATAGCGTCTGAAAATGCCATGAATGCTAAACCAGGGCCACCAGCAGCCTAAATTATTTATGTGAATAATTAGCTAGATCAGCAGTCTAAATTATTTATGTGAATAATTGGCAAGATCAGCGCCGATGATAAGCTTGACGCTTAAATCATTTTTGAAGAGTCATCCGAAATTTAGGAACGTCAAGTTCTCTCTCTCTTTTGGAATTCATAATAATACGTTACAGTATCATGTATTCGCTTTTGACAACATATCGAATATGGTTAGACAATTTAGATTCAAACAGGTGATACAATCGAGTGCATCGTAAAAATGAGAATGTGTTACAAAAAAAGTTGAAGCGTCAACATGACGCTTCAAATTCTGATTTGGAGAGTCAACGTGAAATTTGGAGCATTTTTGACGCTTGACACCCCGTTATTTTTGGCCCTGAGCTAGATTCTAGTTAAAACGTTTGACGATTTTTTTTACCTTGGATGCATCAAAACCTGTCTTCAGTTCTCGATATCCTAGAATTGAAAACACGACGACTCCTGCAAAAATCGAAGTCCCACAATTGATGAAAACAACAGTGTAGGCATCTTTCATGACGTTATTCTTGATAGGATTGTAACTGGCAAATGCAATCAACGCACCAAAACCCAAACTCAAAGTAAAGAAAATTTGAGAAGCAGCATCCAACCA
>JAUKPT010003967.1:0-11548 GCA_032273505.1 Nanomia bijuga | reverse complement strand
GTGTGCACTTTTTTAAAACTCGACAAAAGAATGATTAATTATTAATAATTAAAATCTTCTTACAATAAACTTCTACATTACTGGAAAGAATACGACTATTGTCTGCTATTGGCGTTATGTAAGCAATGTATAAACGACTACTATCTAATATTAGACGTTTATATATATTACTTAGAAATGATCTATTCTACTATTGTATGGAACTTATTCTGGTCTGTAAAATACATAAATATAACCTGTCTAGAGATCTAGTCGACATGATTAATTTGTGAGAGGGCTGCTCCAAAAATATAGACATTACTAAATAATTCATCAATTCATCTTATTTTGCGCAGGTAAACAAACCAATCTCGTTAAGGTTTTAATATGATCTGAATTAACTTAGAAACTTAAAAACATTTACAGGGTGTTTCAGAAGAGCAAACCTCCCAATATAAGGTGTCAAAATGAGCCTCAAAATCGTGTTTAAAAGGATTCAATAATTTTACCTGATGCAATTATGACTTGGCTCCATGCGGTCTGAAACTCTATAAAAACGGATCAATCTTTCGCCCTTAAAATTGATTTATACGGAGGCCTCAGGCAGAGGAGTAGTAGGCAAAAATTGTTTGGGGGGCTGTATATAAAGTGGACCTAATTCTACTTAATTTTTATGGACCTTCTATTGATTAAAAGGTCCTTTGTCCTTTTTGGTCTGAGGAATGGGATATTCAATGAATTCAAAGGTCTGTTATTTGTTCTGACATTTTATCCTTTACAACTGAAAATTTATGCATAAGTTATATAGCTCCCTTGAGTTGATTTAGGATTTCTTCCTTTTTTGAAATTCTTTGGTAAATTCTTTAAAAAAAATGATACTGTGACGATGGACCTCTAAGTGTTGGAAAAAGCTTTTTGGGGACATTTCATGAAACATGGTATCATGAGATTTTCTGAAGACTTAAGTAACTGGGAGGGGGATTTTTTTTTTTTTTTGGGGGGGGGGGGCATTGCCTCCTGTGACCCCTCCCCCCTCAGCTACGTGACTAGGAGATCAGTCGTGGGTGTGGTTACTTTCATCTTCGTGGTTGATTTTTCTTGACACGGAACTCAATACATGAATCAAAATAAATCCGAATTTCCGAACTCCCATGATCAGTAAACCAATGTGCTTTTCGGCATGATTATGGTATCAACGTTCCGATTGCGAGTTTGGGAATTTCATTTGTATTATGATTAAGTGTTAGACCTTCTATAAAGAGGACTAAGCCCTTTTTATTCATTCTATTGAATTGTGCTTGTCATTAGGATAAAGTTGTTAAGCTAATTTCCTCGCTCTCTTTTTTAAAGTTTATTTTTCGTTGTCACTCACATGTCAAGCATTTGACATACGGAAAAGCTTAAAAGTTATTTCAAAGTTATTTCTAAGAATTTATTTGATTAACAGTTCCGCTTCGCCTTGTATACGCGTCGATGACCCTGTAAAACTAGACCAGAAAAATATCCCAAAACATCCAAATTATATTACCCTGGTAAAAATATTTATATTTGGCCTGAAGAACATTGTTCAGTAGACTTCTGAAAAAATAATTGTTTCAAATCAAAGAATTCTTAATTTAACCTTAAAAACAGTTGGACCCGGTTCAGTGGCGTGGCGAGGGGATGAAAAGTGTGTGCAAACGAATCGAAATCCGACAGTGAAATAAACATTTTTTTTATCGTTAAAATAAATACTTCTGTGAAAACCTGACTTGTAATTTAATTGTAATGAATAGGCTGATTAATTAATTAAACTCTCTTTGTATCCATTTCTCTAATGTAAAAGTAATAATAATTTCACTGGCAACCGATGAATGCACTTTTACTGGGGGCCAAATGCGAAAGTCAAAAAATGCAGGGGGCAAAAGCATTAATGGGGGACACGTTTCCCAGGATGCATTTTAAGGCTCTACCAATTTTCATCACATGGTATGGTCAGTTGAGGGGGAAATTGGAGATATTTCCATACAGAGTTCCCGGTTTCTTTCTCTTATGTTTTCAGAAATATATAGTAAAACTTTATCGCAATGATTTCAAGCTTTTTTTTACATGCTAAACAGCCATGTCATATCATGAAGATGATTTTGACCAACTAAACAACATGTTTTTCAAAAAAAAATACTGATTTCCCCTTAACCCTCCCGAGGGACTTAAAAGTCTGAATCATCCCTGTTTAAAATCTATATTTGTTTCTGATAACAGTTCGAACGATATTTTTATTTTGCGCTTGTGTGACTCAATGTGACTGCTTTATCAAGTGATAAGGGATTGTCTACAAGGTAAATTTGCTGTTCCATTGGTTGAAAATTACATCATCAAAAATCTGATTGGTTGATTTCGAAAGGTCATTGTTTGATATTTTCTTTTAACTAAAACTTTTAATAAAATACTTAATTGAATCAATATGATTCTTGATGATGTAATTTTTGACCAATCAAACAGCAGATTTAACTATAATTTGCTTATATTATCAGCAGAATCTTTACTTTTTCGTTTGTGCGATCAGGGTTTGATAAGAACACAGACTAACGGACATTCAACTCGAGCTATACGATGAATTAGCGTAGGACAGTTTTTGATGATTTTATTTCTTTTTAATCAATTATCTCGGCATTTAATTATGGTATGGACTTATAAATTTCAGGGAATGTAGAAGAAAGTATACACATTGGTTTGAATCATCAACAAAAATTAGCTAACTTCTTCGTGGATTTTTTCAGCCCTCTTCGTTTTTTCAGAGGGTCTGAGAAATACATGAAGAATTGTTTCTTTTTCATTCCGATTAAGCATAGTGAAGGCGATTACCAGTAGAAGGAAAACGGCCAGCGCAATCTTGAGAAAGGGAAGCAAATATAAATAAGGTTTGAACAAACATTTCAGTCAAAATTCATGTGTTCAAGTGTAGTTCAAACTTTCTATAATGTGAAATTTTTCTTATCAGGGTTTGATAAGAGTCATTAGTGATAATAATATTCGCCTGTGTTGATACCCTTAAATAACATTTTGCTCTCATGCCAACTGTGAAACGTTAATTCTCTTCTTTCAAACTAACAGTTCACAAATCAGAAATTAAGTTCACATTTTTGACCTTGTTAGCATGATAATTAATGCGTGAACCTTATATTAATTTTGCACATGGTGGCCTAAGGGTATTGCCGAGGGCGAATCACTCGAATCTTTCCGGACGTGACTTTTTTTTGACTTTTTTTTTAACTTTTGATTTTTTTTTTGACTTTTTGACTTCTGCGGACGTGACTTTTTTGAGTGATTCGCCCCTCGGTATTGTCTACAAATTATCGGTAAATTTGTTATTCGATTGGTTAGAAGTTATGTCATCATTGTTTTCTGATGACTTGTATCGAAAGACCTGTCTAGAGCCACCCTCTCTTTAATCCATAACAAGCATCCATTGCGATTTGATCATAAAGCAACATAAGTAATTAGTTCGTTTCGAAATTTGTTTTACTAAAATATATGAGAATTGGGTTGAAACTTGGTGGTGTTATAGTCATTGATATGCTCTTCCATAAAAACTAAACAAAAACTAGTTTGTTCCATTTTTTGCTGACGTCTGCATTTTTAAGTATAATTTATTCCTCGATCCTAAATATCTAGAATCCAAAAGGTTCCTCAACAAAAAGAGCTGGTTTTTTTTCGTTCGTGTATAATCAATTCCTTTTCAAAATTCTCAATAAAAGGCCTCTCTCTCTTGTCGCTGTAGTGGAGATCCATGAAGCTGCCCATCGATTATGCGACTCTATCTACGTGAATCTTCACGACACAACTAAAGAAAGAAATACAGAAATTTATCATGGCTCTTATCATAAAGGTGAAGGAATTTCATGCAAATCAAGAGTACAACTATTCCGGGATTAGGAATATAATTTTTTCAAAGTGACGAAAGTCCCTCACGATCCCGGATCGCAGAATCGGAGTTTTCTCAGACTATGAGAAAAATGTCAAATGTTGCACCCCCCTTATGTCACCGTTTTTTTTTGGGAAACCCCCCTATGTCACTGGGTAAAAAGTGACAAACATTTTTTTAAAAGATCAAACACCAAAAGCACTATTATGGAGTCATTGAACAATAATAATAGCAGAAAAAACAACAAAATGAAAAAAGTGATAACAATAAAAAGATATGGTGGTGATGTCACCATTTGTGTTTACCCCTTCCCCTGCTAAAAAAAATGACGTCACTCCAAATTGCATAAAAATTGGTGCAGATGTTACTTATAGCACCTATACTTTTTATGCATGAGCATAACCTGAAAAAGTGTTTAGTTTTTTGTAAAAAATGTATTGAAAATTTAAGATAAATTATTACCTACCCCTTCTGACTGGGGTGTCTAAATAAACTGAAAATTTGCAGAATCTCCCCCTTCTCCCTTTACGTTTAGGGTTAAACTAAGAAGCAGTCATAAACCTAGTAGACTCAAATTTAACGGATGTAAACCAAGCCTAAGTCAGAAAACCCTAGAAGTTCTTAAGGGTTAAACTACATTGATGATATTTGTGAGTTACTTAAAATCGACCAACAATTATGAAGTTCTGCTCGTTGAAAATAGTGTAAAGATTAAGACTAAGCGTATTATAATCAATACTATAGGCATTAACTTGATAAATCAGATCTATAAATCGACAAAAAACATAAGGGGGATTTAGTCAATAACAATAATGAAAAATCTATTTATCAGGGACTAATATGTGACGTAATTGCAATGTCAGTAGGAGGGATGTTATGAAGAATGACCAAAGTTGTTGCTGTAAGGTCAAGCCTAAAAAGACCTTAGTAGTATATCATTTAAATCAATGATGAAAATAATCTGACAATATGTATCCATTTAGTCCAGCTTTTTTCTTCCTCTTGAAAATAAGTATTCCAAAAAGTAGTTAAGCTGGAATTGAATTTCTTTGAACAACAACGGACAGCAACTGATGTCCGCTACCAGTGGTTTTTATGGTATATCCCATTGATGCTTATAAATGAACCAATCAGATTCTTTTTTTTATTCATTTACATTCAAAATAATTTACAAGAGTTAGACATTAAAATTGCAAAAGGAAAAATAAAATAAAAAGGACTATTACCCACTGGGCACACTAACACAGAAAATGGGTGACTTTGTACAGACTTTGAGTACCGGCTTTAGGTATCGACTTTAGGTACCAACTTTGAGTGCCATCTTGCGTTTTATCAGAGGCCATTGATTTATGACCACCAAAATTTACAAAATAAAAAGCTTTATTTTGTTACGGTGGTTATTTCGAATTCTTCAACAGGACACATCTTATGAGTCATAATGGTGTCAAGCTGAACTCATTTATCTGTTAAGTCCACTTAAGAGCACCCCGTGGACACCATTCAAAACCTAAAATCATTTTCTATTTAAAAGAAGCTTTAATGACGTGTTTTTTAAAGTATTGGGATATCGTACTTTACTGAATCTACAGGGAGATACAACTATATTTACAAAGGTTTATGAGTCTATGAATAATCAATGTCAATGTGCAGTTTTAAACTGATAGGCTAAAAATGATAGGCTAAAAACTTGATTTTCTAATTTTCTTTTTAGCAAGAATATGCCGATGGATCTTAAAGGAAAATAAGAAGTGTCTTAAGTGTATTTCTTTAAAAATCTCATTAAGTCAATTTACCTAGTGATCAAATTCTGATAAGGGGGAGGGGAGGGGTAACCAAGGACGCCTGGAAGCCATAAAAATTCTTTGTAGACACCATATGTAAATATTTACACCATCTGATTGGTTATCTAAGAAATGTCACAATTTGTACTTTTGTCAAAACGAAAAATCACGAAAATGATTCTGAGTGAACAAATCAGGTTTTTGATGATGTAATTTTGAACCAATCAATTCTTAAATTTACCGTTTTATTGTTAAATCTTGAATATTTTAACTTGTTTAGTTAAGAATTTCGTCATACGATTTACTTTTGATAAAACATAAAATGATGATGTGTAATTTTCAACCAATGGAGGGACAAATTCACCTTTAATTTGTCGACAAATCCCTCCCGTTAGCCGTTTTGTCATATCTTACATGCCATCCCTAGATCACATATTTCAATCATTATATCATCGTTAAGGATTATGTCATTATTGTCTATCTTAAAGCCAATAGACTTTGATATACAATCAAACATAATAACAAATGTAAAGTCATAATAAACCCCCTTCTTGCCATAAAAATCCAAACAATTTTAAACATCTTCAACTTAAATAGTCTAAAGCGAATAAGATATCCGCTGGTTGAACAATACACCTTTATTTATTGTCTAGTCTAGTTCTCTGAGGGATTGTCTCATTTCATTGGTTGAAAAGTATGCCATCATGAATTTGATTGGCACATTTCACCATTTGATAGTTTGTCAAAACAAAAACTGCTTATAAGATTTTAAATTGAGCTAATCAGTTTCTTGACGATGTCTTTTTCAGCCAATGAGATGAGGAATTTACCTTTAACTAATTTGTAGTTGTATTGTAGTAAATAATGTTGTGTCCTGATCATATTCTTTAATTAATACTGGCGCTGATTCCATGCTGAACAACTATTTCTATTCATTAGAATGTCGTAATTGAACTCAATGTATGATACTATAAATATCATTACAGAATTAAGCGCCATTTTGTGAAACATCCTTTGAAGCTGGTTGCATAGCTGTACGGTCTGGAACCCGCCTTGAACCGGAATATAGACTTAATGTGTCCTCTTAGTTTTGTTTTGCTACTTTCACATATGGTTCTATTTTAGTAACAGAGGTTACTCGATAAGAATTTCTGGTTAATGTTTTGTGCATGACGAAACAGTCATGTAGTTGGTCTCGAATTGAACCAAATCTTCGACTCTGCCAATGCGGGACCGGTGTTCAATCGGAGAGACATGTCTTGTGTGACTGTCACCTTGTAGATGACATCAAGGTTAAATACGGATGTACCGACATAAATTTCGATACTTTTATGAATACTGATAAAGCCTCATATGAACTCTTGATGTTATCTGAAATCCTTAATAGACTTGAGAGGTAGAACCTCCCAACCCTCCCTTTTTTCCCTATGTGACGTATTTTATTTTTTTGTATTGAATTCTCTGGACCATAAAATTAGTATCTATGTATATTTTTTTTTATGTGTCAATAAATTTAACTAACTAACTACTAGCTTTTTATGTGATTATCGAGGCAATAGCTTTACACACCTAGTGTTTCGTCAGATACGAACCGACTACCGAATTTCGCTCATGGCATGGGTAAATACATAGTGTCCTCGCTAATAGCTCGAGCCGTGCATTTTATTGCATGGCCCCTAATTTTGGGTAATAGTAGTAATATTCACTATTTGTCTTGACTTACACTCAGCCTGGGGATGTTGTTAGCCTGAATGTTCTTATAAACAATATATTGAGAAGTTGTGAAGGACATATGGGGAACCCACAATTTTATTCGATACCATTCTTTCATATTTAAAAGAACAATGAACAATGATTTCAAAATTCATATTTACCCCAAGCTGTGTGGAATTCTGAAAATTGAAGCACTGGAAATACATGGGGAAAAAATTGTGTAGGACCTCATCTTTAACCCAGTCTAACAACTTATAGGCCAAATTTAATTGAGCTTCTCCAGGAAGAAACTCAAGATCCTAAACTGGTTCCCAATCCTCAAATTCGATGTACATGTACTACCATTATTTTACTACCATCCACTCCTGGATCCTCGTAATTTAATAAAATAAAACACTGAAATAATTTCCACCACAAGTAGTCCCTTGTGGTGCGTTAAATGCGGCAATGGATTCCGTAGAATGTTGAATGTTGTATGTGTCGTAAATGTTGATCCATCCCCATTAATATACACTGCCTCTATCGGGAATGTCATGTAAATGGATGAAAATCATAAAAAAAAAATGATAACACAGCTAAAACAATTACATACGAACTAAACCATCAATTAAGTGATATCATAACAGTTTTTAATTTAATATTCTGTCTGTCTGTCTGTCTGTCTGTCTTTCTATCTATTTTGATTTATTGCATCCGTCCGTCCGAAACTAAAAATATCAATACATCCTCTTCTATTCAAAATGAATACCCCCTAAATGTTTGTTTTCCCATTAGCGACTTCTACTAATTTTTTTTATCTCACTAAAAGTGCAACGCAGACAAATAAGAGGGGGGAGGGGTATTTTTATCAACAAGCCTCTACGTGTTTGCGTCTAAAACGCCTTATTGTGTCTAAATATTCTTTCTACATATTATTGATCAACATCTATATTTTTTAGACTCTCGCTGTGTATTTCCCTTGGGTTTAATTCTCTTTTCCTTCTTAAGGAGGATTACTTCTAAAAAGTATAATCTTTATAATATGTTGTTAATTGAGATACAACAAGTTTTCTATAAAACACATCTCTATGTATCCTATCCTCCTTTACAACGTATTGATTTGTAGAGGTTTTAAGATCATACTGTTTTAAGTCGGGTGCCCATTGTTGTTCATGTTTATCACGGAATTACTTGGAATATGTATAAATGAAAAATAACTTTGACGACATGAGGCATGTAAGTTAGGCTGATTTAAATTCACATAACTTAGTGTGAAACCTAAATGCGCGACGCGCTTGATATTGGATATTGGATAAAAATAAGTCAAAAAAGTTCAATATGAAAATTTCAATATTTCACAGCTTTTATCATACCCTATGACAAAAAGGATCGAAGGCCAGCTATTTTTGTGGATGTAATTTAGTATTTAGTATTTATCGAATATCATAAGGGGCTATGTGATAAAAGAGATGAAAATTTATTTGAAGTGGAATTATCCAAAACATTGTGCGGATAATACGATGTGAGCACAAATGGTTTTTTATTGTTTAACACTTTTTGCATTTTGTCGTTATTTCTGTCATTATTATTGGTCTTAATGACCCATAATAGTGTTTTGGTCACTTTTTACCCGATGACATAGGGGGAGGGGAAGAGGCGCAAAAATTGCCATTTTTGCGGTGACGTCCTTTTTGAATGACCATTATATGCTATTCATTTTATCACACTAAAATTAAATTTGCATTCTCCATCTCCAAGCGTAAAACTTTCAAATTAGTCTTTTTTTACTTTGTTGTTTGTGCCTCTGTTTGGTCAATGTTTGGTCAATGTTCGGTAGGCTCTTAAGTCATTTTTGTCCTGTATATATCATTGAACATCAGAAAAAACATTTCGCAGAACGTTGAATAATTGAATTAATCAATATCAGCATAATTGCAAACGTGCATCAAAACATGTTTTAAAAACGATACGGCTTCATATTGGGACAATGCGTTATTAGTTCATCAGACCTTGAAAAAATACCTAAAATGCAATGACAAAAATAGCTACATAACTACTTGTGTCGGATCTGGCTCAATTTCTGAGTGTCTTCAAAATTGATATTTTCCCCATATTGTTGAAAATTGAAACACTGGAACGCATAGAAACAAATACTTCAGGACCTATTTCCCCAGAGTGTTTGCCCTCATATTGAACTCATTTCAACAAAATCATAGAACAAACGTAGTCTTAAATAATAAATAAATGCCCCAAGAAATTGCTCTTATCAAAAATGAGTGTCTTCATCATGAAGACACTGAAGACACGGTTTATTCAACTGAAACTCTCTGAGGTCCATTGCTAATTTGAAAAAAATGGCTGTAAATTGGACGATTAACAGGTTTTAAAATCCTATAATAGTTTTTTTAATTTCTTTTAACATAGACAGTCTTGAGTTCGAATAGACTGGGTAATTATTTTCTGAGCAAAACGGGCGATTTCAGTATTTTAGTAAGGGCGATCCTATAACGGTAAAGAAACTAAAAAAGATCAGGCATCAGACACATATGGCTTTATTGTTAAAAATTCCAAACAATTGAATTATCGGTAAATAAAAGAAAGAACATCGGAACATTGGTAAACAAAATCAGAAATTTCAAAATATTGCTAAAAGAAAAATATTGGATTATTGGAAACCTACCTAGGTGAGGCATGGATTAAGGACTAGGGATTAAGGATTAATTTATATGCATGAAATGAGGGACGAAGTATTTAGCCAAAGGCTATTAAAATGTGCTTTGCCCTTATTACATGAAGTAGCAAGAGATGGAAGAAAGAACGGATCGAGTCATATAACACCTGAGGGGCGAACAGACGAACCACTTGACTGGAAAATGATTTCTGGTAAAACATTAATATTTTTTCAAAATTTTGTTAAAAGTGAACGACGGGATTAGAGATGAGTTTAGGCAAAGCAGTTTTCAGATCTTCAGATGCTTCGCACAGAAATGATGGATGTATGTTGTTTAAGGACATGGCTTATGAGCATCATGATAAAGTCGATCGGATCAACCACTTATTTTAAGCGGTGTGTTTTTTACATTTTCACTGTAAACTTTCTATATAAACTTGTCAAGAAAATTTGTATTCGATTTTAAAATAAAGTTAAGCAGCGTAAGATATGAAACAGCGCTATTCTAAGAAACTATAAAAATGTCCAAACATTCGAACTTTATTTGACGATTAACTAACATCAACAGTTAAACCAATTTTCGTTTGCCTAATTGATCATATGTAAACTAGGTAATTGATTGGTTGAATATAACATTTTTTAGAATCAGATTGGCTCATTTCAAAATGTCACCTTTAACAGACATTTTCTGTTAAAAAATATGAAAACCTTTTTGAGATGTCTCCTAACCAAAAACTTTATTGATTGTTGAATCCACTATTGTTGTTTGTGACAAGCATAAGTAATTGTCTACAATATTTCAATTTAGCGGTAGTTTTAACTAGTATCGAAGACTATAACAGTCCCCATAACTGTTCCCCTAATACAACAAAGAAAAGAAAGGAATTTCATTGATTGAAGAAAATATATTTCCATGTAATTGTTTAAATGACGTTTAATTATTTAAGTATCTACAAAATTTACAATCCATTTCAGAGTAATAATCAAATTTAAAAAAGATTCTCATAATTATATAGTGTTCAATTAATTCACCATATCACACTAATAGTAATAATAATAATTAATAATAGCTTAATTGTTTTGTTTTTCATTAATTGTGATTCCAATTATTGGACTTTGGATATGTGTATTTTTCATGAAGAAAATAAAGTCTCGATTAATATGCCTCGATTAATATGTCATTTTCATATATATATAGTTGCATATATATATATATAAAAGTTCTATGAACAATAACGTACGCGTCGAATCTTGGGTCTGGATATCCCGTTTAGTCCAGTTTAACTCGACCGGTTTGATTAAGTACGTACATCTTTACCACCGCGCGGTTCTTTTATTTCCCGGCGTAGTTTGCGTGGTGGTGACAGTTTATTGCATCATCTTAAGTTTTTCTGCAATTCATGGGTTGACATCAATTTTTGCAACGTGTTCCTAGATTAAACAAAGAGAAAATAAATTAGTAAATTAGTAATGATAGACAAAAAAGTATTTTAAAATGTTAAGCCCTTTTTAGTCCGGAGT
>JAUKPT010003966.1:0-11549 GCA_032273505.1 Nanomia bijuga | reverse complement strand
ATTTCGTAACCATATTTCTTTTAGGTAGTTGATGAGTTCCGCATTAACAAATCTACTAACAACAGTTTCGATGGGCTCATTTACTTGAACATTTCACGTGAATAAGCGAATCCCAAATGAAGATATTTATTCATGTTTTTCTCATTTCCATATTGCCAGTTGTGTTGACCGGTTCACCGGATTGTCTAAAGATAAAGGTTTTTTTTTATTTCATGGGTTGAAATGTCATCAAGAATTTGTATGATTCATTTATCAATATATTCATCATTTAAACATTAATGGAAATGACATTGTATGTTTAACCAATTAGTTTCTGGCTAATTTAATTTGCAGACAATCACTTAAAACAACACAGTATGGTCCATACCATACTGTGTTGGATTTCGGTCCCAAAAGAATTGTATACAAACTACAGGTAAATTTGAAAACTGCACCATCAAAAACCTGCTGTCCTGAAAATGTCTTAAAATGTAGCACTTTTAAGTTCAAAATCATAAAAATATGGTAAATTTACCTGATGGAAACTTTAGTCCTGTATTTGGCCACCACTGTTTTAGTTGGGAGAATGTTTTTGTGTGATATTTATGTAGAGAGGTATTTTAAAACGAATTTTTTCCCTTAAGAAGTGGGTGAGCAAATTTATGAATTGAGTCTTTTGAATATCCCCTTAAGGGGCTTAAGTCTCAGATGGAGACAGATTTGTTTGCCAAAATAAATAAAATGTTTTGAACTTCAAAGATTACTTAATACAGGCTATTCTACCACAATTATATCATTATTATTTACAATTAAGAAAATAATTCATCAACTTGAAATGTTTGAAATTCCAAATGAAGAATTAATTCACATTTTTCATTTTTCATAATTAATCTACATTTTATAAAAAGTTCAAAATTGCATGATGAATAAATGATGAAATAAATGATGAGAAACAGATATATATTTTACCACTAAGAACACCATTTTGGATCTCATTGAGAACAAAAAAAACCTAGGTATCATTTAATCTGTGATGTGATGCCCGGTCTAGCTTCTTCTGGGATGAAGACTCTTGACACCAGCGAAGAACAAGGCTTGTACAAATTATGTATTTCCTATGGTCTTGAAGAACTCATTTGTGAGCCATCAAACATCCGTGATGATGGATCACAGTCGTGCATTGATCTTATATTTACAAATATAAAATACTCCTTCACCCATAGGAAAGTTTGTTTCATCCTGTTACTCAATCTAAACACATTCATGGAAGATTAAGTTTTAGTGTCCTGTGTCTTCCTCCTTACAAAAGAAGAATATAGGACTATGAGAAAGCTAACTCAGCACGTATATGCAATGAAATCGCTGTAATTGATTGGGGTAAGTTGTTTATTGGCTAAGGTATTGATCAAATTGAACTTCTCTTTCAGGATACTCTTCTCTGTATTGTCTCAATAAATATTTCTAACAGATTTGTGATGTGTCATGACAAAGACATTCCATGAATAACTGCCAATGTTAAGACCCCAATTAGGAAAAATCACAGAACCTATCGCAAATGGGTTTTGAGAGGACACAAGTGTACATAGTTTTTATAACTCAATTCTTAAATTTGGAAATAGATGAAAAGTTTAATCTTCGTTGTTTTATTTTGCCAATGGAGAAGTGAAAAATGTGTCTGTAAAATATAATGGGGGAGTAAGCTATTGAATTGTCCTTATTGAGGGGATGGCACCTAATGTTATGAGGGGACTTGTTGTATGTTGAATCCTTGATCCTAATCAGAAAGTAATTTATTAAATAATTCTAATTATTTGTTATGCTTTTTTCTCAAAAGATTTTTCTGAATTTCTGTGTGAAGTTCACTGATATCTGATGACTAGGGACACAAAAATTTATCACGCAAAATGCAACTTATAGTATATCAAAATGTCGGAAATCTAATGCCGATTAAAAATCGAAACAGAATTATGGTCTGGAAATCAATTGTATAGCATATATAAGCTATGACACGTAGTACCACGCTCATTTTTGGTACTTTGATTCAACGGAAATACTTAGGTGTACGATATCAAAATGAAAGAGTTTTTATAGAGATAAATACTATGTTCAAAAATAAGTGTAAAATAAATAAATCATCTTAGAAACAACATTCTATCACACTCATAAACCAGATTTTTGTAAAAGTATACAGGGTGATGTTAATAATGCACATGCATTGCTTGTATCGCCCAAATCAGTCCAAAAAGGCACATATTAAAACAAACTAACGTTCCATATCCAACCATGGAGGCTGGGATTAGGAACATTAAGTGTCTTTCTAAATACAAAATGTCATATGTTTGCAGAAATCAGCAATGCTCTCTAATCGGTTTGTGTAGGAGATATATTTTCTAGAGTCTTCAAAATATGAGTTAACATGGATTATTGAGCTTTGTTGATAGTATTCTTATTGCAGTTTTTATTATATATCATAATTGTAAATTTTTCAAGCCTTTCCATGTGAAGATTGTTTTCATCTAAAGAAATTGTGTTTTCAGTTAACTCATTCATTGTTGGGTAAGATTTCCACGCTCCTCAAGCATTCTTTTTCATCTGAAAGATGTCTAAATAATTCTTCCTTATTTCCACTAACTTTCAAATAGTTTTTCTATTATTTTCCTTTTGGAATTGGCACATTAAACACTACTTGTTGAATATGCAGTAGAATCATTCAGCAAATAGCTTCTTATAATTCTACTTAATTCAAAGAGAAAAACTATGTAGGAAATTATTTTTAAATCTACACACAACTTATGAAAGGTCAATGATGTGTGAAATTGCTAAATGCATTAGTGAAACGTGAGGATTCATCAGTAACATATGAAATATGTGAAATCAACATATTTGATGTAAGTGATCTTTCCATTGGCGTATGAAATAGGTGTAGTCAAAATGTGTGATGTAAGATAAATGCTAAATTGAGATAAGTGACACAATAACATATGAAATACGTGAAATTAACATGTATGATGCAATGATGCATTTGAATTGAGACTTCCTGGAGTCATAGTCTTTGATATGATCTACCTAAAAATTCAAAGAAAATGATTTTTGGTCCATTATTTTGCATTATTTTTTGTGATGATGTCATTATATATTTTTCATATATGTACGTAAAAAGTGCCAAAAAATGACGTTAATAGCAAATTTCAAAAAAACTGGTGGAGATGTTCCTCATAACACTATAAAGATATCTTGAAAAGTATAGCCTCATATCACTATCCAAACAAAAGATACAGGTGTTTTGTTTCTGGTTAAAATGTATTGAAAATATAGAAAATTCTGTACCTACCCCTGACAAAATTCCGATAACTTCCGTCCTCTAACTGTCCTTAAACCTTATAAACTAAATAAAACTAAAAGTCAGAAAAGGATGAGGCGTTATCTTTTTTCATTTTTGAATTATTGAACAAAAACCACTAGGAGGGGGGGGGCAAAATCTGCCCCAACCCTGCCCACTCCTCCCCCACACCCAGTCCAAATAGGGTTAAGGAGCTTGGGACGAGAGACAACAAAGGATTTGGTTGATTAACTTTATTTAATTTATTTATTACAAGTATATTTAGTGTATATGTTTGTGGAATTATTTATATATATTTTGGGACGAGAATTTATAGTGGAAAATAATACTTATTCAAATTGTATATCCCTCTTTTGGACTGATGCGAACCCGCGCTCTACCACCAAATTAATTATTACAAACCGGAGCAAAACCGCCTGCATCTAAAAATCTCTTTTTGTACACTACTACTGTTGCATGTTTTCTTTGTATGTTCTTTCCTTTTCCTGGCGTAGCAGGAAAACATTAAAAAATGTTCAACTTCTTTCCTTGTCTCAACACCCTGTTATCAGATGAAAATTTACAATTCTTATATTTGAAAAATTCAAATATATTAGAGTTTCGGTGTGATTGAAGGGATACAAACATCTGAAAATTAATTGCGAAAGAAGCTTTAACAGATCCTCATTTTTTTTTTCCATTTCAGTTTGGTTGGCAGATTTTTTTTGTAAAAGTATATACATTTGGTTTTAAATAATATTGCTAATAGATCTGGAGCAGTCTATCGGACCCCACAAAACCCTTTTTTATAGCCCTTTCTTTACAATAACCCGCCCATAAAAGTTGACTTTGAGTTGGAAATGGCTAATTGTGACATTATTTATTATAATCAATTAACTGTATCACGTGTTAGCCCTACTGGAGCCCCTTTGTCGAATTTCTACTATTATTTATTGATAAAGCCAAATAGATAAGCTTTCATATGCAAAAAACTAGAACTAAAACACATTGACCATTCAGAAATTAGAGCAAAAAGAAAAGTTTACCGTGAAATGAGAGTTTCCTGTCTGTGTTTTCTAGTATTCTGTGAATGCTCATAATCAAGAAAACTAAAAAACTTAAAACATCAGCACTCAACAATAATTGAGTGTAAACCAATAAATCAAGTGTTCATCAATCAAAGAAATACATATAAGAATACTAAATAAAAAGATTGTCATGCACGTAAGAAAATCATTATTGTTCCACGATGATGATGCATGGATGAAGAATAACAACATTCTCTTCGATGTGACAATAGGTGCTTTTGACAGTGTTGAGCTTGTGGGTATCAAGTCAGCCAACATAAAAACATAAAGAATTTTAGTCTTTATCGTGATGATAGGTTATTGTGTTCAAAAACATCAGTAGCTCAGCATCTGAATGCATTCTCAAGGAATTTTATGGAGACAAATTTATCTGCCTACGGTTTTGATATCTCTTCACTCAAATTATTTTTTAACTATCTATCTCACAGATTGCAGAGAGTGAAAGTAAATTCCAAAACAAGTAGTTGGAAGAAAACTGAGACTGGGGTACCCCAAGGGTCTATATTAGGTCCACATATTTACAACTTTGATTCAAATGATATGTTCCTCTTTATGATACTCGATGTCGCAAATTTTGCTGATGACAATTCCCCTTTCACTGCTGCTGATTCAACCCCTGAGGTTTTATCCAAACTAAGCTCCGAATCTCTAAACTTACATAGCTGGATACGTAGCAATGGATTAAAAGACAATCCAAGATAAATTCCATCTTCTTCTTAGTGACCCTAATGAGGAACTTTCTATGGTTTTTGGAAATTTTCAAATTTTTTAATTTTTTTAACAGAGTATTCTCAACCTCCCCACCCCCTTAACAATTTTCTGCTAAAAATATGAAAACCTTTTTGAGATGTCCCTTAAGTCTCAAAAACATGCGATAATATAATTATAGCATCGAGACACTTCTGAGAATTTTTTGAATCAAAAAGATGCCAGGATGCATTTTTGTAAGGCCTTTTTGTATATATTGTATATATTGTATACTTTTCTACTTGAACGCGACGTTAATAAGTTATTACAACCCCTTATTTAGAAAAAAACACAAGTGAAACATAAATTTAGAGTACATATTAGAAAGAAAATTTATTTTCGGCTGTGTCGGGTTGATTTAAACTGCACGTGTTATTCTCGTCCTTAAAACGACATCTTACTATATTTCAAATTATTTGCCTGATTGGGCCTGGAGAGAATTTTGTGAAATTGTTTTATTCAGATAGGATGGAAATTCACATTCTAATGTAATCTCTCTATAATTCGAATACAAATCTTACCCTTGGGATATGAATTAGAGAGAGTCAACTGTATATTCAGCAGGAAGGTTGCATCTACCATTTAAATCAGAAGCAAAATGCAGATTGAAGGTTAGAGATTCTACAGCACCAGCCAGTTTATTATTTTACAGTTAGAACCCGAGTAAGCAATCTATCAGGGGCGTATTCAGGATTTTTAACTTAAACTTTAATCAGAAGCTCCCTTTGGAAAAATGTTAATTGAAATGTAGAAAACCGTAAAAGTAGGAGTATAATAGACCTTTTCGCAATTAATTTCGTCATATTGGATCATGGCGTTCTTTACTATAGTACGTAAAAATAAACGAGATTCTAATATCTCATATTGCTGTGTCAAAAATAGAGGGAAAACACGCTCGTAAAAAAATCGCAGTTACTCATTTCTATTGTAAAATAAATTAAAAAAATGCATAATTAAGAATATCTATTTTAAGGATGTCGGTGAGCTTCGTTCATTTCCATATATATTTTTTCCTTTTTGAATATGTTATAGGGCTTCGAAAAATGCATCTAATGATTTAGTATGAAGATGATTCACCATCTAGTGGCGCCGGAAATGGGGGTCTTATAATTGCTTCAAACAAGCTGGGGTATGTTATGCATATGGTTTGTTCTAATCGATAAACAATGACATAATTTTTTACCTTTTTAATGTGAGCTGTAATTAATTGTTACCTACGTACTAACCGAAAGAAAAGTGTTCCCGAAAGATGGTATGGGAGGAAACATTCATGTTTTTTCTTTTATAAGCATAACGTTTATAATCATACTCAAGCTCAGATTTGTTATTTAAGCCATTCTTAAGGATGTCGATGAGCTTCGTTCATTTCCATATATTTTTTCCCTTTTGGATATGTTAAAGGGCTTTAGAAGATACATCTAATGATGTAGTATGGTGATGATTTACCATCTAGTTGCGCGGGAAATGAGGGTCTTCTAACTGCTCAATTTTGCTCTTTTTATATATTTCTCGCCGTAAAATGACCATTTGGTCTTACATTGGAAAATATGTTTAGAGTTATAGTAAATATCAGTGCTTCAAAAAATGTTCTATTGTCAACAAAATAGCAACTAGCAGCTCTGCCTAGTTGAAGTTGTATATGCTAACAATGAACTATTACAAAATTTAAATGTAAGACAATATCGTGCATTAATATATACATGTATTGGATTCGCAGTTACTTTGACAATAGATAATTTTTATCATAATTAAAGAGAATTATTTCGAGAAATATATTGAGCTTGAAAATTGTCGTATAAAACAAACGTGAAAAATAATAATCTAAATGTAATTAGTCTTGGCTAAAAATTCTTCATTTATTCATAATATAATAAATGGGGCCAACTTTAATAATACAAGTATAATGGCTATTATTTTCTTGTTTGGACGTCTCAAAAGAGCAGTTAAAGTATAAGGATGTGATGACATGTTTTTTAATCAGCAAAATATTATATTGCGTAATTCACGAAGGACCTTAAGATTTTCATAAAGAAATAAAAAATAAAAATATTAATAATTAAAGTCTGTTCCTAAAGTAATGAAACTTTGGCCATACCCCCTAACAAAATTGTTTGTTTTGGTAATTAAATGGTTTTGCTAAAAGAGAGATCAAACTTGTAAAAAGAAATTCTTTATTCAATATAGCAATCATGATGTTATTAACAACACGACTCAAATACGTTTTGAGAGCAAAAATGCCGTGAAACGCACGCTTTTCAATCATATTCATATTCATAATCATATTCAATGTTAAGGATAAATTATGTAAGACACTTATCCGGGTAATGTTGCATGCACCAGACTATCCAAGGGTGATGTTTCAATCTATTGATTTTAGTCTGACAATCATATTGAATGTTTTATATATAAGGTAAACCAACAATCATTGAACCCTGAGCCATCTTGAGACATATACAGACAAAACACACCCAGAAACTAGTATGTGGAAATTCCATCATATAAGAGACCTGGAGATTTAAAGATTTAAAGACCAAAATCAGGGTTTGATATGCACCGTTTTACGACTTTCAAGATTATTTTTGCTTTCGTTTTCAGTAGAATTTTGGACCCCGCTTAATGCACTTCTTACCCGGGTAACGTTGCATACACGCCTTAACGAGGTGCACCATAATGCAAGGTAACAGGGTATTTAACTATTTGTCAACAATTCTACTTTTAGTTGAACATCTCAAAACTTTTTTAACCAATTAGATTCTTGATATGATGCAATATTCAACCAATCAATAGTCTAAAAAAATTGTTTCTATTTTAGAATTATGACTGAGCCTTAAGTCATTGTATAAAGTGCGCCAATTTATTTTAACTCCATGGGAAAAAGGAGAAAAGATATCGAAAATGTTTTATCAGATCTAAAAAAAATTCTTTTCGCATGAATAAAGAGGAATGAAAGATTTGTCTTGAAGGCGAAGATTTTTGCGTCCGTATATTTTCATTTCCAAAAATTCCAAGGATTTTGCGGTTAACATTGGTACATTTCACTGATTTCACAGTCTTCTCAAAAATTGCTTTTCAATCTTTTCACAGACACAATGAAGTAATTTTACAAAACTTTCTCGAGGTTGAGAAAAATTTTTGAAACAATTAGCAGGATTTTATTTTTGCAGTCGGGTACATCTTTTAATATTTCGCGTGATGAAATTTTTGCAGTCAAAACGTTTTTGTCTCTGAACAAACGCGAAATTTTTCGGACGCGAAATTTTTGTCTTTTAAGATATATTGCCTAAATTTTAATTCAAACCCGTCTTTTATCAAAATTCCTTTCAACTCTCTATTAAAATTTTTGTAAGATTTCATCTTAGATAATTACCCATTCTCCGGGGGTCAAGAATATACGTCCAATCGATTATTATTATTATTTTCGAACATTTTTACCCAGGACAACTTTATTCCAAACCCCTCCGTTTTGTCATTTGCCTTGGTGACAAGGATTCCCATACACGTTTTTTTTATAAGAAAGTTATTTAGAGGGTTAGGGACAAACTTTCTTAAAATGTTTGGGCATTTTGGGGTAAAAACCTTCTTAAGGCTTTCTTATGAATTTATGGATTTCATGTTGATATATTATAAAACAACTGATCAATCAGAATTTGGGAGCCAAAACATATTTTCCAATCGAAAATGTTGGGGTCCTTGAATCGCGAAAATAAATCTGTGCAAAATTTTTGGGAAGTCACGAAAATAAAAACCTATTTTTAAATACAACAACTATATTCATAATTCTACTGCTTTTAGTTCGGGAAAAATCCCATTCGTTGAGTACCGGTAGCTGTTAATGTTTTTTTTAAAGCCGGATCAACTCCCGGATGGATTTTTCCTGATGACTGAAGTAGGATCTAACAAAAACACTAAATAAAATATTTGCGCAGAAAAAACAGTTAATTTGCACAGTTTGACAGTAGACATGCACATAAACGGCAGCTAATTCCTACTTGGTCAGAATTGTGCAGAAAAGCTGGTTAATTTACAGTTTGACAGTACTGCTCAGAAATGAAGGAAAGTAACCAGTTGAACATAATCAAATAAAAACTTTGTTTAGTAAATATTGAAAGAAAAATGAAAAATAATGAAAAAGTTGAAAAAAATGAAATAATTTTTTCTTCTTCATAACCTACCCCCTCCACCACCACCACCACACACACACCCCTCCCGCTAAATCAGACCACTAAATTACCAAAATATGCCAATAGTTTCCTCAAAACATTATCTTTTTGAAAACATTGAATTTGCTACATTTGACCAATTTTGGGCAAAAGTTCCGAAAAAAATAATAAGCGGGAGGAGGAGGGCGCTTATTCTGGACCTCAAAGCACGCACAAAAAAATTATAACACTTAAAGTCCAAACTCCGAGTCTGGATAAATTGCTTATTTTCGGTAATTTCTGGAAAAGTCTGGAAAAATGCTTTATTTTTAACTTCATAGTCTGGAAAAGTCTGGAATCTCTCTAAAAGAATTTTTTTTATAGTACTTTTCTAATTTCTTGTTTATAAAAATTGCATTTTAGAGCTTTTACTTGCAAAACTTTCTCTTACCGTGGTGGACCATACAAATACTGATTTGTATTGGTAATGTCTTTTGTGAGCCTGCATTGTGATGGTATCATTTGTCTGGAAAAATAATATACTTTTCAGAGTAAATGTCTAGAAAAGTCTGGAAAAATGCTTTTCAAAAACCATTGTCAATCCTGAATCTTGATGATGTTTTGATCACGAAAATCACGAACATTTTGAAAATAAAATAAAAAAAGGAAATTTAGAAATCAATCGAAGCCAACTTGTTCTGTGTTTGTATTAGTCAAAGTATTAGTCACTATTTTCCGATTTCTTAGTTGGAAAGCTTTCTTTCTTTTTTTTTCTCATAAGTGTTGAAAACTGTGATACTGTAATACTGACTTTTTTAAAAAATTGTCTTAAAATGGTCTGTAATTGGTCTCTATTTAAAATTAATTTTTGAAAATTGCCCAACTCGATTTTCAACACGTGAATTTCTTTATTGTCAATAATTTGAATTTGAATTTCATTATGTTGTATTCATCTTTTGTTTCATCAAATACTCTTTCAAATCACAATGTCCCTGTTGGTATGAGCAAATTGGGTGATCTCCATAAGATTCTTAAGTGTTGTGAATGCTGTAAGTAGCCATATGGACCAATTCCTGCATATCTGGGCATAGTCCCAACTTACTTAAGGGAGGGGGGGGGGTAGAGAATCTCAAAAATGGCCATCAGGGATAAGATGGAGAATTTTCCGTAAAAAGGTGGGGGATGAAAAAAGGGAGGATCCTGTAAAAAGGGCAGGGATTCACCGAATCAAGATAGATTAAATTGATAAAGAAATCAATGAAATGATTGTATCTGCAATAAAGAATTTTCATTCCAAAAAGGTTGGGAGGACGGCACTTTTTTAAAAAGGGTGGGGATACCAATAAGTGTGTGTGTGTGTGTGTGTGGGGGGGGGGGGTGGATCCGACCCCCTAGGAAACTGTCTGGGGTCAGCGCTCTCCGCTAAGATATTTAAGAATTTTGGTCTGTTTTTTGGGAAAAAGTGGTCTGTATTTGGTCTGTAGTACATGGTTTACTTACATATTGCCATGATAATCATGATTTTGTCTCTGACTTTTTTAATTGCCTGATTATATTGTATAGTTGATTTGTTAGGGATAACACTACCAATTTCTCTTTGTACCTTAAATAATTCTGTTCTCCATTAGTCTCCAAGTATGACTTATAACAATGTAGGTCGAAAATATCTTATCTTTATTCCAATAAACGAAGCGTTTCCCCCTCGAAAACACCCTGGAAGCCCCTGGAAATCGAGTTTTTCCACTGGAAATAGATTGATAAATTACCACTGGAACCCCTGGAAATCAACCCACTAAATGTGCTTGGCACCCTGATTTTATTTATCTCATGAATACTTTCGAAAAGCTTAAGATACTTAAGATACACGTCTCATTAAACACGGAATTCATTATTTTTAGCATTTCGGGTACTGGACAAGAATGTGGTGCCAATGAAGTCAAAAATGGATATGAAATCAATCTTAATCATGGTATGACATTAATAAGGGGACATATAAAAAAGGTTTTCATACTTTTTTAACAGAAAATGTCTGTTAAGCACTTACCCCCCCCCCTCCCCTCGTCTTAAGAGACAACTATAATCATGACAGTTGATTTTTTGCCCCTAAATATCTTCTAAGCTTCTATATATATAAATATTTATCCGATACACAGTGTACATTTTCCTCATTCGTTAAGTGGTGATAACTTGCACAACCATAGGTTATTACTCTGTGTTAACCCACAGTCGTGGGTTATTACGAAGTGTTAACCCATGGCTGACTGTATGCGTCTTATC
>JAUKPT010003965.1:0-11549 GCA_032273505.1 Nanomia bijuga | reverse complement strand
GGCAAAATAGCGAAAAATAATATTGAGAAATAACATTAACTTCAAAAATCGGTTTGGTTAGGATGAATCCACCTTAATACAACATATTTTTATGATTTATCTGAATACACATAGTACGTATGTAAGCATAAAATGTAAGTCAGTACATTTGCACAACAAAGGCGTAAATTTGCATACACGTGGGAAGGGGAGTTTAGTTTCAGTCGATTTGGTGTTTATGCTTGTGTATACGTTCTATCTTAATGGCCCCAAGAGGTTTAATTCAGATATTTTTAAATGTAATTTATTAAAATATTTTCTATCGATTTTAATTAGGGATTCTCTTCAACTTAAAGTGTACATAAAGCAAGGTGTTAGGTAGAAATGAAATATTTTTCGCGTTGTCGACCGATTGGGAATTTTTTACCTACTGGGTACGCTAAAAAAGTATACAAGAGTGACTTCATTGCTAGCCAGTTTTTGATTACAAAGAAACAAGTTAGGTGGCACTAGAATAGGGAAGGTCTAACTTAGATTATGGTGAGTCATTTATCAAATTTGGCCCAAAACTTCAGAGTTAAAGAAAAAATGTACTCACAAAAATATGCAAAGGTCGATGAAAAATGGGCTATTTGTTCCTTGCAGACTTTTTCTACTCATGACAGGTTTTTGTGCATTTTAGAGGTACAAGCTTGGTTGAAAATCAAGATTCCTATCGACTTCATTTCAAAAAGTTTTATATAATTTTGGGTTTTGATATAATAAATAACAGGTCAATTGGGCATTATTAGCTTATTGAGATATTGAGATTCTTATTCCATATTTAATTGTCCATGTTTAACATGTGACTTTAAAAAAAAATGTGTCTCGATAGAGCCGCTGGTTGGTTCTTCCAACCAATTTGAAGAGTTGAAGATTGAGAAAATTTGCTGTTTGATTGGTTAAAAACTACATCATCAAGAATTTGATTAGTTCAGTTGAAAATGTCACTTAATATGTTTTTATTTTGAACCAATTTAATGGCGAATTTACCCAAAAGGATCTCGATGAGATTAAATTAGTGATAAATTTGAAAAAATAATTTGCAGGCAAGCCTTAAGTCATGTTTACTTAATTTTCTTGCCATTGACCATTGGCTGTGACCCTCAATTGAGAAATTCAAATTTTACCTTTGTTTGCATTGCTTCTTCAAGGAAACGTTTAAGTTCACACCATTTCACATCATTTTTTTTTACTTATTTTCTTTATTTTTCACACAATTTTGATTTTTTTTTTCTATAAATTATTTTCATCAGTATACTTATTTTTGAATTGTTATGAAGATATAATAAAACTACTATGTGTTGTATTCTTTTTTGAGTTGAAAGTGACATTAAGATGAGGTTAGATATTCACTCCAACAGTCATGCATTGCCTAATTTTACTTAGCAAGTCAACAACATATATTCTGGTTGACATTGTCCCCCCTAGGAAAGTATTTTAGAGCCTTCTGTTTTTCAAAAACAGGCAAGAAACCAAGCACAAACCAAGAAAACTTTTACAACAAATAGAAATAAAAAATAAATAAAAAAGAAACAAACTGTTCATTTTGAAGTAACTTTTGGGAAAAAAGCTAATTAGATGAGGTAAAAAGAAATTTTGTGGCAAAAAAACCCCAGAAGAAATACAATCTTGGGTAAGAGTGGGTGTGGCGTGGGTGAAAGAGAACCATTGTCTGAAAGCTTAGTCATTTTGTTTGAGGTCTACTCAAGTTAGTTGGATGAAGTTTAGATGCAGAATATTTCAATAAACAATCTATAAGAACAGGTTCCAGACACAAGTTGACTAAATTTATTAAGTTTTGATGAGAAAAGTAAATCTCTACTGTTCAATTGGTTAAAAATTACCTCAATCAAAAACCAGAATATTTTCAACAAGACATGAAATGATGACGTATTATTGAATTAAACCAGTACGTTTTTATGGACGCATTTTTTTTATCGTTCCAAAAATAGGTGTCTCAGCAAAAACAGTATTATTTTGTAGGTGACTAGATTTATATTTTACAGCATATATCATGGTTAAACTACATATTTTGGAAGGATTAAAAAATGTGTTCTGACATATTTTCAAGCAATTAAAATGCTAATATTTGCAGACAATCCCTTAATCATCATGCCTGTATACATGAGATTTATTTATTTGTTACACATCTCAAAACTTTATCTAATTTGGACTATTGATTGGTTGAATATTACATCACCAAGATCATGATTGGTTCATACAAAAAACATATCATTTCTGACATTTTTAAAAAAACATCAAATTGTGACATTTTTGAACGAGCCAATCAAAAACTTCATGGTGTAATATTTAATCAATAAATTATCTGAATTAGACAAACTTTTGACCCTTACATGTATAACAACACAAAATTAACTTTTCTCATGAGAATAGACTTTTTTTATAACTTTAATATCACTTCCAAAACAATAAAAGTTAATAATGATATGACGTCCTTCTCATCTATATGACTCCTGGGATAATCAAAATGGTCGACCTATTCAATAGAAACAGGAACAATAGTAGATATCTTCCTCATTTCTTTTATTGTCTCTTGTTGATAGTTCCCATCAAACTTATAATTTGTTCGTAATACTCAATGTTGCTTTTTATAGATTATAGGGAGGAAGTGGTACTACTGTTTCGGATATTTAAAATAGAATTGTTTGATTAGATTGTACGACATTAATGTATTTATGTCAATTTATTTTAAAGAAAGGTAATAGGGTTTGTCTCATAATGTATTTATGTCAATTTTTTTTAAAGAGAGGTAATAGGGTTTGTCTCATAATTATAGCTAATTCAACCATTTTAGGCGCACTATTACAGGGTTGATACGGTCAGGATAAGTAAGGATAAAAAATCTCCTTAAGCCATTCTAGGTTTATTAAAAATTAATTTTTATTTGTTAAAATATAGATCAATGTTTTAGAGAAGCAAGGTTTATATTCTCTCAAAAGGCCTTGTCCATAGTAGCATTATGGGGTGAGTGAATTAAAACTTGATAGTCTAATTCATTGCTCATCTATTCCATCTGGTACTTTGTTCTTGGATCTTATTCTAGTCTATGGAAAGTAGTTTATCACTCATCAATCCAATGCAGGTGCACTATTACAAGAATGTCCTTTAAGTCTCCTATGAGATACCAGTTTAAGCAGAGTTATTTGGGAATTAAATTTTGTGATAGTGATAAAGGTGCTGTGCAGAGTGATCATGCACCTCTTAAAATGAAAGGCCTTCTCCCAGAGTTGTCTTTGCTTGGATTTGGAGTATTTGTATTTGTTTTTAAACGTTTTTTTTTAAAAATAGAAAGACTTTGCAGATGATGTTGGCTGTCTCAAAAGTTTATCTAAATTTTCTATTTGATTGTTTGACAGCAAGAAACATATTTGTTAAGTTGAAAATATTTTGTTGTTGTGTTGATACTCAAAAATCAGAAATGAACCAATCAGATTCTTGCAGTTTTTCTCTAAAATTGAATGGATTTTACTTTAAAATCAGAAGAGATTAATAAGAGATTTAAAGAATTAGCTGTAGAATGTTTATAAACGAATTAAGAGATTTATTAAAAAAAATTTTCTTGAAAAAATTAGTGGGGAGGGACGCATTTTCAGTTGATGAGAGTAGAATATATTAAAACTTGATAGAATATTCATCGCCTATCAATTCAATCCAGTACTTTGTTCTTGAAACATAACTATATGTTGGTCGAAAATTACATTAGATTTGATCTTTTTAATTGAACCAATCAGGTTTTAACTTCCAATCAACAAACTTTTGAGACAAACCCCAATCAACAAAACTTAATAAAAACCTAGTTGGGGTAGAATAGGTATTCATCTCCTATATATTCAATCTGATACTTTGTTCTTGGATCTTATTCGAGCCATAAGTCAGTTCATTCACCCTTTCTCTCAATACTTTATGTAGACACATGTTCCCAGGTGTGTCCCATTCATTTACATAATATAAATAATATAATAGGTCTATTGTTTCCCATTTTCTTTTTAACAATGCAATGACGATAAAATGTTGAACATGTATTTTTTTTTGAAGTGAAAATATATTTGAATGCTCTGGCAAAACTATAAATCACCTGGCTTTGCTGATTTGAAAAGATATTGTGATGGAATATGACTCAAGGTTGGACGGAAATTACATCAAGATTCTGATTTGACATTTTTAATTTTCACTTGTATTTAATTTACGCAAATTTGGTAAAAATTTGCTAAATCCTCAGAAATTTGTACAAACGGTAATTAGGTAGCGATGTTCTATGAGAGTCAATTTTTGGATGCCACCTATTAATCCACACTATAGTCTGTTTCAGATTCTGTGAGACTTATGACGAAAGTGTCAATATCTCAAGGTTCCTATGATCGTTTTTCATTCTGTTTTCGGGAAATGAAAGAAGAAGCTATAAGATAAAAGATTAAAGAAAAAAATATCGGAAAAATAAGAAGGATAAAGGCGAAAATTGAAGAAGAAAATCAGCAACTAACTTTCTTATAGCTTTTTCTTTCATTTCCCAAAAACCGGATGAAAAACGATCATGGGAACCAAGATATATTGGCACTTTCGTCATAAGTCTCACAGAATCTGAAACAGACTATAAGTAGCGTCGTCATTAAAATCGAGGTATCATAGGAAAAATGTGTGATAATTAAAGTTTGGGTTCCAAAAGATTTTGCATCAGCAGATATGAGGTCAAATGAGGTCAAAAGAGCAAATTCCCAAATCCCAAAAGTGTTCAATTTAATGTTTCACTGCATCTTTAATGCAAGTGTAAGGGAAATTTCACAAATCCAGTCATTATTAACTAGGCAATGCAAATAAAAACATCTCATCAAAAACATCTCAGCATAAAACTCTTATCATATTTCAACAAAGAAAGAAAATTTGCTGCTCAGCATATTAGTGAAAATAAAGAATTTTTTTTTGCAACGCAGCATATTTTAACTAAAAAAACATTCTGCAACTCAGTATGTTTTTGATATAAATATTTATCTTGAGAAAGTTGCATAGGATATGAGGACAAATGAGGTCAAATGAGCAAATTCCCAAAAACCAAAAGTGCTCAATTTAATGTTTCACTGCATCTTTAATGCAAGTAAGTGTAAGGGAAATTTCACAAATCCAGTCATTAACTAGGCAATGCAAATAAAAACATTACATCAAAAACAACTCAGCATAAAACTCTTATCATATTTCAACAAAGAAAGAAAATTTGCTGCTCAGCATATTAGTGAAAACAAAGAATTTTTTTTTGCAACGCAGCATATTTTAACTAAGAAAACATTCTGCAAATATTTATCTTAAGAGAAAGTTGCATAGACCTGTCGCAAAATCCTTTTTATAGAATGCAGGATTATGTTTTTCAAACATGGCCAGATCACTATCACCATCTAAAATAAATGGTATTAAATTCTTTTGACACAAACTGTCTGAACATTTACATTTCTTAAAACTATCAAAAACTATTTAAATTATTTCCTTAACTTGGTCAACTTGACACTTATATCAGATTTATCCAAACAAATGTTAATAAATCTTGTTTAGTTGCGTTGCCAGAATTATATCATTTCTCGTTCAACGAATTCTGTTTGGTTTCTAGGTGTTACTCATTCCAACTTTTATTGTTACAACTTATTATGAGGTTTTCTTTGCTTCAGTTGGCGATGTCTCAATAATTTATCTTGTTATTTTTTTCATTATTCAATGAATGACTGAGCAGTTAAACCTCTATCTAGACTGACTGAGGAAAAGCCTTAAGAACACAAGAAATAAGCTAAACTCAAATGCAGGGGCCAATAAAATCTTTAGCTTCCAGGTACCGGCCATCTTTCTTCCAGGTTGTTTGTTCTCCGTGGGAACGGACATCGACTATGTCATACTATACCATGTCTTACTAGATTTTAAACATGCGTTCTGTCTGAAAAATTATTTTTTCCATTGAAAAAAATTTACCTACCAGGTTATGAGCTGTGAAATGAGTTGCTTCCAGGTACCGCCGGTACCCGCGGCACCAACTTTATTTTCCCCTGCTCAAATGTTAAATGAAAAATAATAGTCGCTGCTCCCTCTTCTGACCCTTCTAAACTCTTATTTTGATGTTATTATCATTATGAAGACAGTATTTGAATATGTTGTCTTCTAAGGCTCAAGCTTTTATCTAAAAGCTCTATAATCAGGGGGGCAGTTGGTTTGCGGAATCCACGACGGTTAGTACCTAGTGGTTTCCTTCAGGAAAATCAATGAACTGCAGTTAGTCCATTTAGGACCAACTGGAGCAAAACTGTTAAAATTGGAAAATTGGATGAATGTTGCCAGTTTACAATTTCTCCAACCATGGCAGACTGATTAGCTGATTGCGGTGTGTTTTTAGCTATTCTAGTGTCAAAATTTCGTCTTGATATGGTAATCATGATATTTGGTTATTTTGATGTTGTTAAAAATGACGAAGACTTTATTACACAAACCAATCTTAATGATTAGCCATGTGTTGACAATTCCTTAAAAATAGTAAGAGCACTCATTCAACTGCTTTCATCATGATCTGAGTTGCATATCTTAAAAGTCCTTTTTGGATAAATAAGGGCCATAAATTATTTTATCAGCCATTTTGCATCTACAAGGATTATAACTTCAGTATTTTCTTGGATTTTCGTTTTTTGAATCGCCAAAAACTAGCCCTTTTTATATATTGCCATATTCATGTTTCTTTTCTTTGGTACAAGCTATTAATGCCATCTAGGAATTAAAACTGTTGAAATTTTGATCTTGTATCAAAAGATTGTTTCTTTAACCCATGATCTAACTACCCATGAATCCAGGGGTTCATGGCGAAACAATCCAAAACTGACTAAGTGCTCGAATAGAAGTTACAGAAGTTAAATTTTAGCTCTGAAGAAGCTCAATTTTCGGGCCTAGAAAATACAGTTTAGATGGCTTGAGGAGACCTGGAATTGCTTTTTTTTGAATTTTATGATTTTGAAGATTAAAAGTCATTTTTTATTTTCTAGGGTAAAATATTATAAAACAGTTTTAATGTATTGGAATTTATGAATAGAAAATAAATAATTGGATATAATGGGTAAAACAAAGAAGAAGTCTGGAAAGGAAAAAGATAAAGTAGGTGATGGCGAAGGGGATGGTAAGATTTATCTTTGGTTTATGTCGCTGCTCATAGTGTCAGGGGTGGAGGGGTTGGATGTATTGATTAAAAAATGCATAGTCTCAGGGGTTGTCTACAAATTTCGGTAAAAATCGGCAAATGATTGGTCGAATATTACATCATCATAAACATTATTGGTTCACTAAAAATTCTTACTGGTATTTTAGCCTTCAATAAAACATAAAATTATGTCATTTTGAAAACGACCTATCATGTTCATGATGATGCAATATTCGACCAATCATTAGCTGATTTCCCAAAATTTGTAGACAGGGCCCGTAAGCTGACGTATACAAATCCATGATATAAACAACAACAGACATAAAAAAGACACTGCTGTATTACTGCTTCCTGATACACTGAAGGAATCAAGTTCCTAATTGTTAACATGAAATATGAATTTAGGGTTATTGTATAGCCAAAAGTGTTCTATTTTGTTTCTATCCAAAAAAGTTCTACCAACTAACAGAGACTTCGCCTCCTAATGCCCCAGTGAACAAGGAAACTGAATTGAATCTTTCTTTTTCTTATAGTAACTCTCGAAATACCGAAATTAGTGTTGAAAGTTGGTAAAGAGAAGAAGCCGAAAGAGGAAGGAACGATACGAGGAGACGATGAACACAGTCATCACAAGAAAAAGAAGAAGAAGCATAAGCACAAGACTGAAGAGGTATGGGAATGAAGTTGGTTGGAAATGATCGGTAAATTTGCCATTTGATTGGTTACAAATTACATCATGAATAATTTGATTGGTTCAATTTAAAATGTCACTATTTGATGTTTTGTTAAAATTAAAAATGCTAATTTTGATTCTGAAGGAATCAAAATCATGATGTAATATGCAACCAATCAAATGGCAAATTTACCGATCATTTGTAGACAACCCATATAGTTGGTTGGAAATAATTTTTACAATGACATCTTGATACATCTTGATACATCTGTGATATTTTAATGGAAAGAATTGAAAAAAGTCATCTATTGGAAGGGAGAAATTTCAGACATCAAAAATAAAAAATAATAACAAAAAAGAAAAGAAAAGTTATATTTTCATGTTGTACATATAACAATTAACTTTCATGTTGAGTTAATTATGTTCAATTGGTGAATCAAAACCTTTGATAATTCTCTATTTCATTGACTCAAGTTATTTTATTTGAATTTAACCCAATTTGTTGTTCTATTGATCCTAATTTTAATTCTAGTAAGCACAATGCTATGTAGATCATGATCAAGTAATACATTGAAAAAAAAATCCGATCACTAGTGATCATATACCTGCTGGGTGGGGCCTATTTTGGGTGGGAACTAAAATTTCCTTAAAATTATGGGGTGGATATGACCCCTAAGTACACTAGAAAGTTCCGATTTGCAATGTTTTCTGCAAATTTGCAAACTAAGTTTCCTCAAAACATTATTTTTTTAAAGCTTATCAAAGATTAGAAATTTAGAGTTTCTTTGTACCATTAGATGAAGACTGCTGACTAATTTGAATTTCATTTGATATCTTCTTATTTCAATGACTGTTAAGTGTTAAAACGGATTTTTCGAATAAATTGATGCAGATGGGCTGCATTTTTTAATTATTATTTTAATTTTCTTATACTTTTTCTTAAAGACCTTTTTTACTAAATTTCGAATGGTAATATGAGTTTGATTATAGACACACCATACACTATACGCATACACTATTGCTTTACTCTCTTAAAGTGACTATCAATACTCAAGACTGGTATATTGACAAATTTTTGTTTAAAGCTAAAAAATGACGAGTTTCTAACATACTTTTAGAAAATAATAAATGATAAAAAAGGAGACGTGACAATAAATTTATGTTTTCTTACAGTCACCAGTCGATCTTGCCTAAAACTTATTTTGTGCTATACTGCATTATGGATGGTATTATACTACATGGGCCATCAACAAATACAATACATCTATACCAACCCAATTGGTCTCCCAATTACCTTTCCTAACCCAAAACATTTTTTCATATTTTATTCATTTTTCCATACTATCTTTGGTCTTACAAATTTTTCCCATGCAATTCTGATGTTCTTTATACCTATGTTCGACCTTATATTTATGCAGTCTCCAAGAGGGTTTAGGTAAGAGTGACTAAAGGGAATATTGCTTTAAAAAGTCACCAGTCGATCTTGCCTAACACTTAGTTTGTGTTATACTGCATTATGGTATTATACTACATGGGCCAACAACCCCACCCAATTGTTCTCCCAATTACATTTCCTAACCCAAAACAAAATTTCCATATTTTATTCATTTTTCCATACTATCTTTTTTCTTACAAATTTTTCCCATGCAATTCTGATGTTCTTTATACCTATGTTCTATCTTATAGTTACACAGTCTCCAAGAGGGTTTAGGTAAGAGTGACTAAAGGGAATATTGCTTTAAAAAGTCACCAGTCGATCTTACCTATCACTTGGACGGCACTATCCTTCCTTAGAATATAGTATTACAGAGATCTAACACATAACATCAGTATTTACCCAGCAAATTCCCCCTTCCCACCCCCATTTCCTTTTTCCTCATTTTCTTAAAGCATTAATGATATTGTAAACTATATTTTTCAATTTTAGACACTGAAGATATTAGAAATATATTTGTCAAAAAAACAGAAAAGAGTAGTCGTGATTTCAGTAGTTATGGGTTATTAGTTATAAGATATAGTGTATATCAAAAATTACATTAAAATATGTTTGGTTTTAACAAGCTCAGAATAAAAGACCCAATATTATATTCTGGACACATTTTTCTGGAGATAAATCTATTTTCTAG
This sequence comes from Nanomia bijuga, assembly GCA_032273505.1. Classification (NCBI taxonomy): domain Eukaryota; kingdom Metazoa; phylum Cnidaria; class Hydrozoa; order Siphonophorae; family Agalmatidae; genus Nanomia; species Nanomia bijuga. Next base: position 1,555 of record JAUKPT010003965.1, on the reverse strand, counting down.
GGTTTCCATTACAAAAAGCAGTGGGTGATTCATTAATATACCTTTTTACTTAAAGGTACCCTAATGACAAGGAATTTTAAAAAATAAATTAGAAAGATTTATACGAAAAATAGGATTCTCATATGCAACAAATAAACAGCTGCATAACTGATATATAACTAGTCAAAATATTATCATATTTTCAGTATTATTATCAACACCTTATTTTAAATCAGCTTCAAAAGTACCATCAGAACCAGAAATATTGTTCTTAATTCTCAAGAGTATTGTAGTGTACCATTGATCTAATCGAGAAATTGCGTCATATTCTTGAACTGCAGCAGAAAATTGATCTGCTGATTGTTCCTTGTATGCTTCAATTATACTTTGTATTAATTTATATTCTCTAGAGTCTTCAAAAGCAGGAAACATTTGTGAATATTTACCAATAACTCTTTCAGCAGAGTCAATACTTTCACACATGGTGCACAGTGTTGCTTTGAAAAAATATTCTCTAACACTGTATTTAAGAAGAGAACTATCTAAACAAACAGCAGCAACTTCTTCGTAAATATTGATTGCACGATGATAATCTTCTTGTTGAGCTGCATACATTGCAACCTTTAAGAGACATTTGTTAGCAGCACTTGACGATTCTTCTCCTTTGTAATAGTCAGCTGCCTGAGTATAGTGAATGATTGCCTTATCGATATCTAAAATACCTGTTGATTCATAAATTTCTGCAATTGATACATGATGTTTTGCTGCAATAGCAAATCTACCCATATCAGTGTATATTTCGTTAGCACTTTCTAAGCAATCTATTGCCTCCTGGAAATCGCCTTTTCTGTAACATTTTGATGCCTCTACATATTGCGTAGCTGCTTCGTGTTTATTATTTAACTGATTCAACTGAAGATCACCAGCATCTTTAAATGCACTCCCTGCAGCACTCCACTTTTTAGCCATTTTATATGCATTTCCAGCTCGTGTATATAATTCACAAGCCTCTTCAATTTTCGATGAGCCACCCCCAAATAAACTACCAAAAAAACTTTTAGACCCTTCTATTTTTCTCCTAGCTTCTTCCATGAAAGAATTGGCTCTTTCTTCTTCAGACATGTTGTTGATTGATAATTAATTCGTATGATTAGATAATAATTGATTATATAGTTTATTCCTTCAGTCTTCGTTGATAAAAATAAAACTCAAGTAAAGAAAAAACAACCAACATTAATTTAATAACAATCAATAAGAAAAAAGTGGTCTTATAATCAAAATTGACGATGGACCAACTTTTTAATTTTAAAAAACAAATGGATAATGACGCAATATGCGTCAAAAATATGATCGCGATTCGATATTTTCGGCAACTCAGCGTGTTTTGACGTGTTACGAGCACTGATCTCGAAATACAGTAAACTCTGTATAACACGAACACTCAGGGGAATAAAATCAATGTTAGAGCAGGGATATGTAAATGCATTGCGACGCAGGAATATACATCGCAGGTTCGCAACCGAAATGAAATATTCTTTCCAAATATTCTTCCCAAACCAGGAGGTAGGGCGTAGGA
>JAUKPT010003964.1:0-11551 GCA_032273505.1 Nanomia bijuga | reverse complement strand
ACAGTAAAGCTGGGGAATGAAGGTTCCGCAGGAAGGGGTGGGTTGCCAAGAAGGGGGGCAGGTTTAGGAAGAGGGGGGCTGATACCCCTCTGCCCACTGTGGGGGATGAAAAAAATTGCATATATCTCTGAGGGGAGCTAAAAGAATGGGGGTTGAAAATTTATGCAGTGTCGACTGAAATTTGACCGCCCCCTCCCATACATAGACTTATAAAAGACCAACCCATCCAGACCACCCCCTGCCAACATGCAGTTAAATTTACAGAAAGTACCTTCCTGGCATTTCATTGATCGATTTTTTTCACAGTGAATTAATATCAGTAAAGAATGAAATTTTATGCTCTTGGAAATATGAAGAACTGTTGATTTCTTTCACCAAAAGTGAAATATTGAAATTTGTGGTTTTCTAATTTTTGCAGTGCAATGGTAACAACTTAAGTATATCACTATCATTTTTTATGAAAAACGGTGTTCGCATTAAGAAGATAATGAGAAAAGTTTAACAAAAATGATATCATATTCAGATCATCTATCTTTGCATTTAACAATCTATCTAAACGGCTTAACATATGACCTTTAGTAAAGAACGCTGTGTTGGAAAACATTTTTAATTTTTCCCTATCAACAAACTTAAACAAAACAAAACAAAACAAAAAACAAACAATTACCTCTTTCATCCAATCCAGTTTATTGTAAACATTTGGATTCGACTTTGAATACTTCTCTCCATCACAATCACCGGGAATTGCTTTGTCCATATCATCAACCATCACCATGGGAACGATATGCAAACGAACAGACGAGAGAAGATCAAGGATCTCCTTATTCTTTGCAGTGTATTCATGCGTAACATGGTGAATGAGGATCAACAACATTTCACGACCAATTGTATCAAATGGCTGCAGACCAGCAATTAATCCGATATTTGCTTTTTCAGGTTTATCGACACCAGGATCTTTCGACAATTCAATCGACCAGATACTTCTCGTGCTTGGCGATTTACCGATTTTATCCAGTTTGACGATTTCAGGGAATTTGAAGCGATGTGCTTCGAGGTACTTGACCATGCTTGCATAGGAGTGGTAGAGGCTGTCAGATGGAGAGGTAGGGGAGGAGGGAGAGGTGCTAGATGCAGTTGTAGAGGTTGTTGTAGTACTTGATGATATTGTTGAAGGTAGGGTGCTGGTTGTAGATGACGTTGGAACTATAAATAGTTTAATAAATAAATATTGAATTTGAGTTTGAGCGTTCTAATGACCCGAATCATATCCACAGAATAAATTAAACTCAACTCAACATATGAATACCTATCACAGTAAAGGTATCCTTTCTACTTTTACTAAGCATACACATAATGGAACTGAAAAACAACAACTGCAAAAATAACTCAAAATAACTCAAGCTGGCTCTAACTCCAATCCAAGATTGCTTCAAACCCATGTGACTTAGTCAATAAGTCGACGAGAAAAACAAAAATTGCTCGAAACAGGCTCATGACGAAAGCACTTGTTGTTGGGGGATGCAGAGACAAATTTTGCTGACAGACTTATCTCATGCGACTACAAACTAGTTAAACTGACGTAACATTTTGCCGACAAACCGCTAAATTTCACAACATTTGCCAAAAATAAATATGCCCACTCCTCACCCCCCCCCCACCATGAGCCTGGTCTTAAATCCACGTAACACATCAAATTAAAACAATAATATTATCCTAACAAGGAAAAATAGTCTGTAAAAATGTGTCTCAGCATCTTAAAGTGAGATTAGCAAGAACTAAATAATAACTGAATAATGTTATCAAGTGTTTTAGTGTTTTTAAAGTGAGAAAATTGAACCATAGTTTACCACATGATTGTTAAATGACAATTAAAATTCACAACAAATTTCGACATAATTTGACAATTTTTTAACACTATTCAACATCCATGCAACACATTTGGACCAACCAGGACCAACTACTGTCGAATTTTGTTGCGATCAAATCTAGGGGGAAAAGTGCATCGTGCTTACATTGTATGTACCCTTCACTTGATCCTCAAGTTAGTGTAAAATACTTCCACAAAAACAAAGTGTTTGGTCTTAAACATTAAACAATTTATTATGATACCCAGAATAAGCGGTGATTTTGGAATTACTAATTAAGTGTCATCTTTTAGTTAGCTTCATAGGGTCTTCTAGAAATAAAGATAAGGGTTTAACTGTTTAGAAATAAGGCATTTAATTTTAGTAATAATAAACATAAAAAGGTAACATTCTAATCCTTTTTTAAGAGCAAAATTGTTTAACTAGATTACATTACCTTAAAATCAAGTGTACTAAATTTTGCGAAAATTTGTACCTGAGAAAACCTCAATTTGATAAAAATGTGAAAATTTACCTGCAGATTCTTGTATTCAAAAGCAGTAATAACTCTAATATTAAACAATGAAAAAAATAGATACAAAAATAACAAGAAAATGTTACTAAAGCTAAAAGTTTGATAGATTCCTTATCAATCAATGCTTTCAATGCTTTCACATAAGCCTAAACTGAGATGGATATCACTTGCCTTGGATAACACTCTCCTTATCCATCAATTTAATTGATTTTAACTTTAAGTGTTTTAGGCGTGTAATCAGCATACTCCTGCAAAATTCTTATAGCAAGGCCTGAGGCATTAAGCATTACATATCTATAAAGGATTGTCGCCAAATTTTGGCTTTTTTAGAGATTGGTTAAAAATTACTGCATCAAAAAGAAAATTGGTTTAATCTAGAAGGTCACATGTTGATGTTTTTCTAAAATCAAAAATGATAAAAACCTTTACTACAGGAACCAATCAGAATCTTGATGATATAATTTCCTACCAATCAAAAAACTGAATTAGCCATAATTTGGCAATAACTCCTAACTTCAAGCATTTTTAAATCGAACTTGCTGAATGATGAATAATTAGGTTAAACATACCTCACTTTAATCTAAATCTTCTCACATATCTAAACTGGAGAGAAGGATTTTAATCTAGAATATAAAAATTTCACAAGTCTGACTATATCTATAGATAAAGTGGTAAGCTCAATAAATATAGAGGAGTTGTCAAAAAAACATTTTGATTGGTTTAGGATAACATCAGAAAGAATCTTAAGTATGCAATGTTGACCCAATTCATGATTATTTTCTTATCAAACTAAAGATCCCCCACCAGAGGCATCACTGACAGTCTGGAACTGTCCGGAAATGCTAGAGACTCTTCTGAACATTGTCTCTATGAGATAACTAATTCCTTCCAAGGTTACCTTGAATGTATCATATCATAAAAAAAGAATTTGATACCACAAATTTGCGACCCCATAGCAAAGTTAAGACTTCAACAGACCTCGACTATTAAGACCTCATAAAACTATAGATTTTCTTTTTACAGCCGACGTATTCCAACATTTCTTGACATTTCCTGAGCAGTCAAAAACTGTTGGGGAAAGTCAGTGACGCTTCTGGTGGGGAGCCAACTAAACTCTTTACAATACTTAACTTATCTTTCTCAAAATCAATTTGTTTTGTTTATAACCCCCGCCACCCAATTTACTGGAATTTTGTTGTCTTCTTCTTTTAGACTTTTTAGATTAAATTTAGATTAAATTTTCAGATTAAACTATGGATCTTTGTCAAGTTATTAACTCTTAATAAGTATAGTCTTTCATCAAGAAAAACAACTTTCAAAAGAGTTCTAGACTAGAATTAGACTAGACTAGACAAAAATGTGAAAATCTCAACAAAGAAACCTGTTCCAAATACTATTTGGCAGTTGGTTTTAAAATCAGCTACCCTAGTTACAAAATTTCTCATTAAATTGCTATGAAACCAAGTAATAAATGAATTGTAATAAATAAATAAATAAATAAGCTAATAATAACTTAAGGTTTTATTATATTTTCATAATCACAACATATTAACTTAATTCTGATATACACAACAACACTTCTAGAAGAAAAACAATACAAAGAATTTTAACATACAAATCAACACTAAAATCAATTACTTGGATGAATACAGATCATCAAATGTAAAAAGCATTGAACAAATGCCTCAAAACTTCATAGGACCAAAGAAAGCCTCCCCACTCACACAAAGAGGAACAAAATAATAGTTCATAATCAGTGACTAAAATTAAGCATGGCATAATAAGGCATATCAGAATATATTACTTAGTCCCATGTGCCGAGCAAGGTGTAGGGATCAAATAGTGATTTTTAATTTTAACATTATTATTTAAGATTATCATCATTATTAATATGTTACCTTGAGCTTCATCTTTCATTACATTATCCAAGCCAGCCACATTATCTTTTTTAATTGGGCTTTCAAGAGTATCTAAGGGTACATTACTGTTTACTAAATCTATAGCTTTAAGATTATCTGTTATAGGTGTAATATCAGGTATTATTTCATTAGTTTTATAAAGAGTGAAATTCAAGATTTTTGCTAATCCTTCATCAATAAGAATATTTTTAGTTGTTTCTTGGTATCCTGTTGCGCTCACTGTTACATCATAATTACCAGGCATAAGTAACCTAAAATAATCACCACCTTCTAAAGAATGGATATCATGCTTGATATCCCCAACATGAATAGTTGCTTTTGGGATCGGAATCCCAGCAGAATCTTTGACAAATCCTTTCAAGCCTTTGAAGATTTCCATTGCAATTCGTAACAGCGGAATCTTGTGTCCATCCCAATAGGAGCGCATTCGGTCTTCAGGAGGAAACTTATAACATCCCATTTCAATTGTAATTTCAAAATTATTTGAATGTAAATAATTGTAGTCTTGCATACCCCCATGAACACTATACCATGCTGCACCATTCGTAATACCATTGTCGAATACTTCATGAGGATTTTCAGGACAGCCATTCCCAAAATGCATCATGGGATGAGAGTCAGCATAAACTTTTGTCAAATGCTTAAACAGTTTATCGTCAGGTGTTCCTGTGTATACGTCTTGGTCATTTGGGGAGTCATCAAAAGGGTAATTAGCTACTAAGGCTCCTCCATGTAAATTCACAGATAAAATAAAGGAGCCCATTTCTATCCACTTCATCATAGCTTTTGTCTCTGGTTCTAGAATATACTTACTGTGAGGCATATCAAATTGGTCAGGGAAGTTACGATTCAAGTCAACCTTATTTGCATTCATTCGTCCAGTCAGTTCTTGTCTGTCACCCTTATGAGCCCTTTCATAACCATCAGGATTTAACGATGCCATAAAATGGATACGTGAATTATCGATAATACTTTTCACCTCAGGTGAACGTTTGTAATTATTACAAAGAAATTGGAGAAGTAATAGAACACACTCCCTCCCAACAACTTCATTACCATGCATATTAGCAACATATTTGAATTCTGGTTCCCCTGGCTCATGAACACTTGGATTATCTGAAACGGCAACAACCCACAACTCACGACCCTCCACACTTTTACCAATACTGTAAAGTTTAGTTATCGTAGGGAATAGTTTATTTATAGTTACAAGAAATTGTGTTAAAGTTATATAGTTATGATGTTGTATTTTAGGTTCAGCTGTATTTGAAAATAATTCTTTTATCTTATCAGTTGTAAGAGGAATAAAAGAATTACCTGTATATGGAAGACTCCGAACAACCCTTGTAGTTGAAGGAGTTTTTGCTTCTGTTTCGTGTGTTGTATTTGCAAATTTAATTGCTGGCAACACACTCACAGTACTTTTAGTTGACATTGATTTATTTGCTTTAACCAAAGACTCAAGTGTAGTAACTAAAGGTGCAGTATGTGTAGATGGAGTCTTTGTTGTTGTTGATTCACCTGCTTTAACCAACTTAAAATCAAGTATCGTTGTTTTGTCAGCAGTAACAACAATATTTTCTTTAGAAACTGATTGATATCCTTTTGCAGATGCAGTAATTTTGTAAGAACCAGGCAATAATAATCGCCAATAATCACCAGACTTTAATGTTTTGATGGTATGATTATTCCCTCTCACTGTTATTTGTGCCTTATAAATTGCTGAATTATTACTATCAGTCACACTTCCCTTAACACCACGATTGACTTGTTCTAAGTACTTGATCAATGGTTCACGATTGTATTCCCATTCATCTTTTAAAGTAGATGCATATGGATATTTACAACAAGTTAGTTCAAGCGTTATTTCAAAACAATTACTAATGTAATAATTAAAATCTTGCATACCACCAGGAACATTGTACCAAAAAGCACCATTAGTTATGCCATCCTTAAACTTTTCATGTGGATCGGTAGGACAATTTGGAGTACCTGTTCTCATTATTGGATGCTCCTTAGCATAAGTCAATGCCAAGTGTCTAAAAAAAGCATCATCGGGAGATTTGCTATAACCCGTTTGCATGTTAGGTGTACTATCATAAGGATAACTGGCCACAACTGAGCCTGCATGAAGATTAGCTGATAAAACAAAAGGCATCTTATAAATCCATTTCATCATAGCTATTGTTTCAGGTTCAGCTTGTTTCAAATTAAAATGTTTCCAATCTTTGAATTGGTCGGGGAAATTACGATTCAAATCTTGGTTTCTCGCATTATTTCGCCCAGTGTAACCAGCAAGTGCAGCTGAATCACCACAATTACCTTCTTTAGCACCTTCAAAGCCATCAGGGTTCATTGATGGCAATATAAAAATATTCACATTGTCAACTAATTTTGTTATTCTAGGAATCTTTTTATAATTTTCACATAAATATTCTATCAAGTATAAAAGAATTTCTCGACCAACAGTTTCGTCTCCATGCATATTACCAACATATTTAAACATAGGTTCGCCTTTCTCAGTGATATTTGGATTGTCAGTTATTTGCATGTACCAAAGCTCGCGACCTTGCACTGATTTACCTATAGAACCTAAACGAGTAATATCAGGATATTTCTTATTAATAGTCTTTAATATTTTAGTAGTCTCGTCATATTTAGGGTAATGTTTTTTATCAAAAAATTGTGTTGCGGTATCATCCTTTAGATTTGTAAGCGACACCGAATTAGACTTTCGGTCTAAATTTAAGAGTGCAAACACCACTAATTTCAATAAAAGCTCGAAGTACATCTTCATTATCGTACCAATCAAGTTATAAAATTAATTTCCATTATTGGAACAACGTAAATATATTCTTAAATTTTGTTTTTCTCTTCATTTTCTGTGTCATCTATTATGTAGCAACAACATTACAATGATATTTTCAGCTACCATCTTGACCACGGTACTTCGATTCGAAACATCATAATACGGATTATTGATCAAAACAAAGAAATGGAGCGTCGTGATTGGATAATTGTCTTGTTCAAATCTAAAATGTCAACAAAACACTTGATAAAAGAGAATAATTCAAAAAATGAAAGTAAAGGTTATTTACATTTACAATACATCCTTTTTAATTTCGAGGTTTTCAGACATAAAGAAGGCTCTTATAAACTATTGATAAGAGAAATACGGATCAAAGTTTATTGTTTGTATAAACAAAATCACTAAGGTGTGTGAAAAGTGAACCGTTATCGAAATTGAAAGTGTATTTTGATATCAAATGTAAACCAATCGTTATTCTCTTATTTTATGAAGAGTTTCCGTTTCGTAAGCATGATTTTTGTCTATACAGGAAAACAAATGTTTACTTTTCTTTTCTTCAACCAAAATATGTGGATACATACACAGCAATGAAGAAAGAAAGGGTTGTTGAAAAGAATTGACCATCACAAAGAACCCTCCGAAAAAAGTTGAATTGCCGCCTCCTAGACGGATCTAACACCCCCTTTTACTCACCAAAACACACCCTTGTTAAACCCAGAGATGGAGATTGATGAAATAAGTCTGAACTGCCAATGCCATGGGATGTGCCTGGGATTTGAGACGGGAAGGCACTGACATGTTTTTCTATTCATTTATAATGACGTAATGACGGAAAGAAAGTGCTGACGTCAGCAAAATAGTGGATCAAGGGGTACTTTCTGGTAGATCTTCTTCTACAGAAACTTAACTCTATCAATTATAATCATAATTGCTTCATTATTTTAGAGAGGATTCCGTCTCCCCCTAACTTTTCAAACCTCCAAAATATGAAAAATAAACTTTCGAGCCCCTTGAAATGAGAGGAAGGAAAATGAATTTATTCCACCCGTCAAATACGTGGACCAAATAAGCGTTAAAAAATCTCAAAAAGGTTTCTTTCATTTTTCTTTCAAAAGAAATGTCTCTTCAAAATTCTCTTGAGTGTGACCTTATATATACAATATCCCTCGTCCATCCATTGGTTGCCAATGGCTATAAACAAAGTTACCAACTATGTTGTTAGTGGAATAAGTTATTCAATAACTACAAGTTTTTTTGATGCAATGCAATTTCTAAAAAATGTTTTCAAAAAACGATTTTTTTAGCAACGAAACTCCCTGAAAATGTGTACCAAGATTTTGGAAAAACAATAGGATTTCTGATAGAATTTCCTTGTTTGGTGTACAACATTTCTGGCGAGTGAATTATTCATTTAAACAGTGAGAACTTTATATAAAATAAGTAACTGAGTTGCTCCCAAATTCTTAGTTTATGAACAAAGATTTTTATCTCGACCATTTAAACAAAATATTAAGTATTATCCCGTGTTCTTATGAATATGTCAGGTATTTTTGGCAGGAACATGGTTGAAACTGGCTCATCAAAATAAATATTCTAAAAGGGTACGATCAAAATTTTTGGGAATAAATGACCGAGCCCAGGAAATTTCTTGTTCATTGAAAAATACATTGCAAACGGCAAAGATTCAACCAAATGATCAGCTGTCAAAAGATCACTTTATTATAAAAAAGCAGTTAGTCTACTGTACAATTGGCAACAAAATTTCAAGCGGTCTCATCATACCCGTTGCCTAAGTATTACACCTTTAACTTGACCCTAAACGTCCTGGACTTTGTTAGATTTTTTTTTTAAATATATCGGGTGTTTCAAGACAAATATAAATATTATTTGTTGTTTTTACGCCACACACATGGAAACGTGGATAGCGTATCAATCATGAGCAAGGTATACTTTTGTTTGAGACTCTATTTCTACCTTTTCCATAATCACTTTTCGTGTTTGGAAGGGTTTTATTCTCGTACGATTTTTCCCTTTTAATAACTACCCATCAAACATCTATAAACCAAACTCGTACCCAGTGCCGTCGCCGCTTGGGATAAAATAAAAGCACTAGGGACGAGGGTGATCTATAAACATCACTTTAGTTCAACAAAAGCATAAAACCAAATAATACAAACCTTGAGCATACTCTAAAAGGAATACGTCGGAATGTAAGATTAGAAACACGACATTGAACGGCGATATGTCGGGGGAGGGGGGCATCGAATAAACCACATAAATAGTCCCTTAATGCTCTATGTGAGAAATATCTCTAGGGCCAACAAAAAACGATCAAATGGAGAAGTTTCAACGAAAATTCAAATAAGTCAAGATTTAAAAAACGATTTTAGAATCCGATTACGGCTTAAGCCCCTTTAACCTACCAATAAATCCGCCCCTTTAACCTACCAATAAATCCGCCCCTTTAACCTACCAATAAATCCGCCCCTGGCAGTGGTTAGTGGTTAGTGGTTAATAATGGTTTGCACTTATAATGGAATAGCCATGTACAAGCTCTTTACGCTCTTTACCAACGCGTAGTGTGGTATGTCATCATTCATCACACTTCCATTCATGTAAGTTAATCATCGTCGTCGAGAGATACTTACTGGATGGGGGACGCGGATGGTAGAGGCGAGTTTTATTAAAAATAATGCAATAAAAATGCACTCAACTCGGGCTCTTAGCGAGTTGGCAATGCCAACGGGTCGACCTATGTCATGTGAGGGTAACTGGGTAGTCAATTGGTAGTTGACGAAACACTAGCCATTGCCTCGATAACCAGGTTTACACAACCTAAGTCAACTTACTCAAAAGACGTTTTGCCTAAATATGGTTAAGATAAATAAGCAAATAAAGATATTACCGTAAATCCAGACGTTTCTAATATATCCGTGCGCTGTATGATAATATTCCGTTGCTATACCAATAGACGCGTTATAATGACGAGAAATCTTTGAAAAAAGCCTCCTTTCTCCAGACGTCCCTGCCTTGAAGATGATAGAATCATGTTTTATAGTAACACTTGAATTATACCATTTATACCATTCCACTTGTCCTAAATCTAATGGACAAATAGTAATATTTACTATATAGTTACTATAGACTAATAGTTACCGATAAAAATTGGCAAAGAAGGGGAACAAATTCGAACGATGTTTTTTTCTTGACCGGTGATTATACAGAAATAAAGATTTGTTTGATAGTGTTATGAATTGAAAATATGATCGCACTCAACAAATTAAAATATAATTACTATAAATTCCTTCTCAAAATATTTGCAGAAATCCAACAAAAAGACAATGGTATCAGTTTACCGCCATAACATCATTTTAAATTCTTTTAGATAAAAGTCGACTCGTGTAAAACGGAAAAATTCCACGGCTGAAATTCAAGATTCCACTTAAATTCACCTATATTCCCTGGGTGAAAATATAATTTAACTGTCATATTTATAATATTAAATGCATTATTTGCCGGCTGTGTATTTGATTCCCCGACCTAGAAAATTCATAGGTGAACCCCTACTTGAAGCGTAAGAAAAGAAAAAAATATTTCACCTATATTTTTGAATCCATCATCAATCAGAAGAAAAGCGCGTTCTAACCCCAACATAAAAATCAGTCCGTCATCATTCTTGATATTTAATATTTCATACCATTCATAACCCAGTTGTGAATTAACCACCATAAAGTCGAATGTCAATTTAAATCCAGGTCCGATTTTAGGTAAGGTGATTAACGTCTTTCTTTTAATCGCCGTCTTCTCGCCGAGCAGTTGTATTTGGCATTGTCCTAAAAGATTAGATCTACTAATTGTTTTGTTTTTTTAATTTGATAAAACAATGAGATTTAAAAGAAAACCATGTTGATCACGAAAAAATAATTTTGCATTTTTTTTTTCAATAAAATTTCGTAATCAAACTCAAATTATTTTGATTTTTCGGGGGGGTGTTACAAAAAAGGGTCATATCTCCTGACGTATTGATCTCCCTGGCAAATGAATAAAGTCAATGGACAAAGGAAAGATAGGGATTACGAACCGATACTCATTTAGCTATCTCAGAACCTTATTCGTCATAATTGTTGAGTTTTTTCACCTTCTTTCATCTCATTTTCCCAATTTCTCTGATTTCCCGAAAACCGGATTGACACTTTTCTCTGACCTTTTTTCTCATAGCTTCTTCTTTCATTTCCCGAAAACCGAATTGACACTTTCGTCTCACAGAATCTGAAACAGACTATAATCATATCTTTTTTATGCTTACTTCACTTCGCTTCATCATTAATTCTACACAGGCTAAATTTATTCCATTAAATTAAGAAGAGTGGTTTTGACGCATAACCTCACTTCGTAAAACTTCTTTTTGGTATATCTCCTGATTGCGCCATTCAATTTTTATGAA
>JAUKPT010003961.1:0-11553 GCA_032273505.1 Nanomia bijuga | reverse complement strand
TGAAACTCGATTCTTCTCTTGCAAAAGATACAATGCAGTATTTTTTCTGATTAAAGAACCATTACTCGATAAATGGACTCTTTCCTGATTTTTTAAACAGTGAATAACGTCTTCCCGCGGAAGTAGATTCAGTTAATGGTCGGTATGAAGGAATCGATGACGATGACGATTTGTCTTTAATTAAGATTTATGGAGATTACATCTCGTACACTGAGCACACTGTTTTCATTGCCTTCAGGAATGGCCCAGCTCCGTCTGCTCCATTACTAACTACGGTGATACCTAATTTTTGAAGATTAGCTTGGAAGTAATCCCGACGTTTCATGATGATTGTGTTGCCGTATTCAGAGCCTGTACATATAGTGAAAAGAACAAAAGAGCGCACAGAAACTTTCACAGATTTAACAACGATACAGTGTGTATATTTGACGATAGAGGATGATTTTAAAGCTTCTTTGATTTCGTCAAAACTTTCCAACAGAAAGGTATCGGTGACTGGAATGCCGTCCTTTAATGGCATAACAAATCCTACAAATCGATTGGTAGATTCATCATACTTTATTGACAATTCTAGTGTCGCCAAGATAGACGTTGATAAACATCGGAGCATCGCATTTTTCTAAATGAAGACGCAGTTCTTCAAAGTAAAATTTTCCTTCTACTATATTGATTTGATTTGAAATAACTTTTCTCGCAGTTGAATTGTGCAGTAAACCATTACCAAATTTTGCTTGTAGCATATCATACCCTGCACGTTTTGCATTACTTTGTGCATTTGCGTATAGCTTTTGCAATAATGGTGAAATACTAAGATTCTCGTTTAAATTTCCTACAGACTTGTTTATCTGTAAACAAAGTTCTTGGTTGTTGTCAACTTCCGCCAGAAAAGTGTCAATATCAAAGAAATCTGCAACCTTTTGACATTTCAGAGAATCTTTCATTAATGCCCGCTGGGTTCTGTATTCTCAAGAATTCCAGCAGGCGGAAGCAAGATTTTAGTCCTTGGGTTATAGTATAGGTGCTGGGTAAAGTTTCGTGTGCAACTCATTGCGTACTAGGTTTGACTTTTGATTCGTGAAATACATGTTATAGAGGTTCAAAAAAATCTACTTTCCCTGTTTGGGGCGTGGTCAATTTTCCAAAAAACGCCCTCGAGGGCGTAAAATTTGGCCGCCAGTGAAAATTTTCAAAATAGGTCATATTATATACCATTCGATCGGAAATTTTATGCTGATCACGAAAAACATCACGATGTGGGTGTATAAAAGAAGTGGAAAGAAGTTAAAAACAGTTTAAAAACAGCCAACGAAGCTGTAAATTCTCGTACAAAATGAACTTTTTCGATGATACAAAGAGGGAAACCTTTCGTTTAGGTTATTCAATCAGGGTTCAATCACCAAGACCGTTTTTGTCAGCTGATCGAAATATAAAAGAGTCTCATGAAAAATAATGAGAGCACATAAGGGCGTAAAACTTAGACGTAAGTTTAAATGATTATATTGATTATGGTATGTAACTATTTACAATATAATAACAAAACTCAAAAAATACATAAAACTTTTAAGACCTTGTTTAACAAAAGAAGTTTGTATTGACTCTTGCATTATTTATCAATTAGTTAGAGTAAGTGTATTTTATTCATGTAGACAGAAACAAATTTGAATGTTATTTCGAAATTGTAATTTTCGAGTGCAAAAACTATATTGGATCACACTGTAGTGAAAATTAATTAAATATACTACAGTAATTCAATATGGGTTTTGACAAACTGTTTCTTTACAACTACAATACTCGCAGCATTTAAGACTGTTGACTCTGCAAGGACATATGTTCCCTCTTGCACACTTCCCACATTTGCAAGGCATTGAAAATCCTTCAGGTAAGATCGACTGGACAATTTTCGGCCTGATAACTTCATCGTCCACGCTGTCCATTTCGTAGCCGTAATCTAGCGGATTGAGTGTTGTAGCTTCGACAGGAGAATGGATCCAAGTGCTCGTTTGAAAAAATGCACGTTTGATATGAAGCAATATGCTTGATGATGTCGGTGGAAACTTCTCCAAGTCCATCTCTCCGGACTTTTTGTAGTATACCTCATTTCTCAATTGATCGAACGTAGTGATGCTGACGTCTTTACAAACGCATCGCACGAGAAACCTTTCGGCCAATTGTATCATTTCTTCATCGATAATCACTTGCCCAAACGACACCATGTCAGCAAAACTTTCATCGAATGCAATTTTCAACGCAGAAGACTTGGTTCCAACCTTGCTGGTCGTATCACAACCTAAAATGGCAAAGAAAATGATCGTACATACTTAAGGAAAAAATAATCTATTCGGTTAAGAACAGCAGGCAATCTCTTGTCAGTTGTCTTTTGTACAGCATTCAATCTCTACTTCTAACATCATCTCTACCTCAAATTTGTAATGTGTATGAAAAAGTACAATAATAGAAATTAACGGTGACCGAGAAGTAAAAAGAAAACCTGTTAAGGCGTGTACTGCGGGTAATATATCAACAACACTTGGATCGAGCTTTTCAGTAAGTTTGTGAATCGGGAATGCTGTTATCGATCCTCGCTTTCCACTGATGATCCACATTTCCTTCAGCCCTCGATAGACCCAGCGATTGAAATGGTACATCGAACAAACAAAGACATCAGTGTCACCACTAGCGATAATGACTTTGTCGTAATGTGCGTCTCGTACAATCTGATTTACGTGGTAGAGCAATCGATCGTCTGCTTCTTCGTGGTCGTTTCGTAGAGAATCAATTTCTTCTAATTCACCGTTCGGGCATATTTTGATGCACGATGTTACGTTCTCAGCATGAGCACCACCCAAGAATACCGGAAAATCTACTCCAGACTGGTATTCTGAACTCAACCACTTGGCGAAGGCTTGTTGGAACTTCATCTTGTTTTCGGATGATCCCCAAAATCGGTCCATTTCAACTGGTATCTGTTGTTTTGTTGTCGCGATGTTGGTTTCGATTGGATCAGATTTGCTTCTTCTACTTCTTTCCCCTTCCTTGATGCTTTGGCGCAAATACACGTCGAAAACGATATCCATACGGGAATACCCCTTTGACAAAGTTGAAAAGATTTGCCAAAGAACTTTAAAGAAGTCTTCAAATGTTAATAGTTTCATCTTCTTAGGTGGAATTTTTCGAGCGTACGCCATAAAATCAATAACCAACGCAGTTTTCAGATTCGACTCTGGAACATCTGTTGGGCATGGCTCATCTAGAAGCTTCTTTAATTCTCTGGAAAGCTCCGATTTTGGTGATTTGCGCAGGTCACCATCCTTTGTAAGGTTATACGAAGTGGTTACGATTTCGTGCTTGAGAAGTAATGTAAGATCAAAGTTCCTTAATCTTGAATAGTCGATAATTCGAAGGAAATTGATAGTTTCTTTTTTCACGTCGGGAGGCTTCCACATTTTTCCTTTCACCGGACTTGTTCGTGTTTTCGGTATCGTGTCAAACAACTGTGAACTCTTCTTTTCCAGTCGCTCATCCCGAAATTTTTCGTAAGCAGCTTTTCCTTTATCCAAGCAATTCAAGGAAAATGATGCCGTTTCTTTGTCAAAGGTTGCTCCGGTTGCAATATTCTTTATAGATGGTTCCGTGTCATCGAATGGATTTCCTCGCTCAGCAATGTAAGTAACGATTTGTTTGACGCTTTTCTGGTCGGCTTCAGTGCGTTTGTCCGAGAATTCGTGATGAAGGGAATACTCGTCTTGGTTATCTATGCCTGTTGTTCCTCTTAGCATGTTGGTATAGTTTGACTTTTCATGTTTAATGAGATCCCACTTACACACAGCTTCCTTTCTACGCGTATACCCGATAATTCCAGATGCGCTTTTCGAAGGCTTGTTGTATTTCGTTTCCAGGGCTTGGTCCATAGGGATCGCACTTGCCTTCCGCTTTGTTAACTTTGCTACGAACTCGCCTTGTAGAAAGTTTTGATGAATCAGTGGATACTTCTGTTCCAACTTCAAACAATCTTGATAGTAGAGTGGCAACCATCTTTTGTAATTTGTTCTATCAAAAGCAAATACTAGTGGCAGAGCTCTGTCTACAGCTGATAAATGTAATTGCCAGTCACCTTCTCGATGGGAACGTGTGAGGTCACGCAAAACAGGATAGATTCTTTCGATGAATATGCTCCAGAAAAGAAACTGTTCGCTTTCAGCTTCACCATTGACTTTAAATTCTTTTAATCCTGGCATTTTGAGTGTTGCTGCCAGCATCTCTTGATCTATGGTCTCAGGCTCTTTTCTCGACTTGATAACGTTTGTTGCTTCCTTCAATCGGTCAGAAATTTCTTTGAATTCATCATCAAACGCGGCCGATTTGGCTGCGTATTGATCCATAAGGAGAGTGTGCAGTGATTCTGAAATCATGGCCATTCCACGTATTCCACGTGCGTAGTTTCCTCCGTTCATCACGCTATTCACATTCTCGGGCCCGTAAACTTCATTTGCGACAAGAACTCTTTCGATCCCAGTATCCTCGAGGTATTTTCCACAGCATGCGATTATGACTTTTTCTAAGTGGAATCCACCTAATCCCAAGAAGATATTATCGAAACGAGCTGGTTCTAACAGTTGAAGCTCCTTTGCCAATCGGTACACTCCTTCGTCACACCAAAGTGGACCGTAAGCCTGACTCTTCTGGAGGAGAACATCTTGGAAGTTGCACATTACTGTATAAATTGTATCGTATTCTGTTGCGACGTACGGTAAAATTGGAGTGAATGCAACTTTGGTAGTTGTAACACCCCCACTTTGTAGAAAGCTATTCACCGCTGAAAAAGATGGCACCCCGACATTTTCTTCTTTGTTGCTGAAATACCTCATAGCACGCCACGTGTCGTAGCGAGTTTTTGACATCTGAACTATGTCATCAAATTTTGGTGGTTTCTCAGGTTGAAAATCGACGGGAATAGTACCGCGGGTTGAAAATCTCCCACGCCTGATTAAATTCTGGCACTCGAGAGTTGCTTCTAGACTCCTTGTGTTGTTCGACATGCTAGCAATTTCTTCTGGTTTTTGACTGATATTTTCGGTAGTATTAGAGGTCCCTTCATTCTTCTGGAACAAAACTAAAATGGTATCATGACTACCACCAATTCCCGACAAGGTGTTTTCTTCATGATCAAAATTATCCATGGCCCCATGGATAATTGAAGAAGAGTCAATGCTTTCAGAAACTGGTACCCTATTAGGTCCTGCCAAGTTTATGATCTCTTGAGTTATGCAAATATCAACTCTTTGGAGGTCGTCATAACTAATACACAATCCTAATCGGTTTAAGATATCAATCAGCAATTTGGACTTGGAATTGTCGTGAATACTTTGTGCAACGGCTGTGTGGAGTGGTGTTTTCTTCTGACCATTGTTAATCATATTGTAGATGTTTTGAAAAGTAACATCACATTTTCTCCGGATTGACTCAGAAGAGTTTCGTGACGGGAACAGGGTATCAAAGAACCTATTCCAGCATTGCAAGCTATTAGTAGAATGCAGCTTGTCCAAACCAAGTTCTAAATCACGAGCATATCGAAAACTAGAATCGAGTTCAAAGTCAAATCCCTTACATTCTGACTTTAATTGTTTGGCACAAACCTCTACCGGATCGATAACACGTAGCGTCTCGATGACATCTTCGGTTTTAGTTGTGGACAAATAAAACAACTGTGACTTTCTTTTGTCTTTTGGATACATAAACGCCAAACCCTCTCCAAAATGATCAATGAGAAGTGATTTCATCGTGCGATTTGGTAGGTACACATCTAAAAAATACAGTAGGATTAATAACATAATGTGCACGTATATGTATTTGAGTTATTCGTGACGCGTCTAAAAAGGAAAATACCAGTCCAAATTAACAAAAACAGTTGACATGTCACCGATATGAAACGCAACGAAAACAGCCCAAAGCGTCAACAAAAGGCTCAGGCACATCTTTGAATTTATAAATATTAACAATAAGTTTCTAATTCATTTGAGGCTTTCTACTTTGATACAAAGAGCGTTGTAAACTTTGGAATGGAGGTAAACTGAACACAACTTAATTAATAATTTGTAAAACCCATCTTACCTTCAATACCTTGTTTTATTAAATAAGTGTTGAACAGATCACGAAACTCAGACAATGACGTTGCCTTGTTCTTAATGTTGATTGTGGATAAAAATTCTTCGAGTAATGTTGCTATTTCAATTTTTTCAGAAGCATCAAGTGGAGGAGATAATATGTTATCAATCTCACGCTCAAACTTCCTCAAATAATTTGATAAGCAGTTCTTGTGATACATCACATCCGCTGCGTAAACGTCTCCGAAATTTTCAAAAAGAATACATCGGGTATAAACATCATCCTTGTTGAACTTAATTGCTGACAGAAAAAGATGGGCTCTTGTTACTTCACATATTCGAAATCTTCTATTGTCACCCTTGGATTTGATGTGATTACAAACGATGCAAGGTTTTTCAGCGGGCGGCGTGCACATGCTTAGCTTCCTCCTTTTAGGGCGATTTTCATTCTGATTGTCTAGACTGCTAGTAGATTCGGCAGTTTCTTCTTCGACAATGTCAACTTTAATTTCAGTTCTTTCTTTCAATCTCTTATACCGACTATAACAAGTATTTACGTGGTATTTGATTTGCTCATATTCGTTTTCTTGGATGCCTTCAAGTATATCATCTTTCAATAAAACTGAACAGTCAATAACTATTCGTCTTCCCTTTTCGGTGCTTGTTAGTTTATCGCTCCCTTTGTTATCCTTGGCTTTCTGACAAATGATACATTTACTGAGATCTTGACTTCTTTCAAATGATATCTGTAAACTTTGTTGAACATCGTTCTTTGCCATTTTTAATTAAAGTATGTTTTAATTGTATATTCATCTAAAAGTAAAAAGAAATCTCTTATAAAGAATCGACATCAAACAATCGAATTTACCCCCAGAATTCGAATGAATGACACCATTGCATTGAAGCATTCTTCGCGACGACAAATCTTATGTCATCGGATAATATTTTTACGAAAACTTACAGCCTTATTGGCTGTTTTGAAATAAGTGTAGCTTCTTACTACTTCTTTTATACACCCACATCGTGATGTTTTTCGTGATCAGCATAAAATTTCCGATCGAATGGTATATAATATGACCTATTTTGAAAATTTTCACTGGCGGCCAAATTTTACGCCCTCGAGGGCGTTTTTTGGAAAATTGACCACGCCCCAAACAGGGAAAGTAGATTTTTTTGAACCTCTATAACATGTATTTCACGAATCAAAAGTCAAACCTAGTACGCAATGAGTTACACACGAAACTTTACCCAGCGCCTATACTACAGAGGATGTTGCACACTATTTTTTCAATGCACGTTTCATACTAACCAAAGATCGATTTTACTTTTCATTCATGAGATTTTTTATAAACTCGCGATTCGTCCTCTCTGGAGTGGTAGATCGAAACCGTCAAATTTAGATCAAAATCAATTGCTCACTTTTTGAGTCTAATTTCTTATTTCTTTTGGAATTATCTGAACTTTAATAATTATTTATACTTTGTCAATATCATGATATTGTAAAATAAAAAAAGATTTTAAGAAAAAATATATTATTTTTTTTTCAGAGAAATAAATCAATAAATAAATCATACTTGTAAAAACTCACAATTTGCTAAGTAAACAACTTGCATCATCTAATCACTGATGTTGACCTTTATCTCTCTTGTCACCAATCACTCAGTCTATTTTTAAAACCAAAAATGGAGAACTTTTCCATTTTTGACATATTTGAGCGTCACATAGACCAAATGTTTAAAAACAAAGATTTGTTTTATTCTAAATTGAGATCATAACATGGACTTTGATAAACAAACTGTGAAGATTTGATGCAAAACGAACAAGCAGATCAGATAATAAGAGCCTGACAGGTTTTCAAAGTAAGCAAAAAATTGGACACAATCTTAGCTCAGGGGGGTTAATTTTATTTTATTTCCAAAATTCTCCGGTTAAATTTCCATCTCGTCGATATCTTTGGTCAAGTTTGTCGACACCCGGATTTTTCAAAAAAAAATGTACAAAATTCATCATACCTTCAGAGCCAAACATGATATGAAACAAGTTGAGCCCATTTTAAAAACTTGCCAAATCAGCCTCTCTGGCATATAGGAATGGAAAAGGAAGTTTGTTAAAGCATTAATTGAAGAAATATTTATATTGAAATAAGAGATAAGACGAAAAGAAAACTATCTTCAAGCATTTTTCACCATAGCCATCTAGAATAAAATGATTGTGAAAGACGTGCTTAAAGTTAGAGGTGGGCTAAAGATGCAAAGCTATTATAAAGTTACATGGCTTGGAAACTCATGCGTCATAACAAATCGAACTCAGATTTATAGAACTTAGATTTCTTACAAATCGATAGTTAGATATGTGATTAGTGATGTTTTATTTGTGAAGTGTTTCGGTCATTACGTTATGATCAGTGTGTAAAAAGAGAAAGTCATTTTCCAGACGAAAAAAAGCAAACAAACATAATTTTTGTTCTATTGTCTTAACTCTACTGTTAATACCTTTCCCTTGAAAGATTTTTTCACATACTGGGTACCAAGAAGGTAGTAAAACAGACATTTTTCACTTGAGTTAAATATAAATCAGTAGAGAAAATCTTTTTTTGCCGCCTTTTTGATTTACTGATTTTTTCCAATCCAAATCTCGAAAACAAGAAAAAATATTCAAGTGCAGTTTTTTGCATTTGTTTGTGGTTATTGAGTACTACAACTTCTGGCGATTTTACTGTACGAACTGAATGAAAAATCATGCCATCTATCGCGACAATCGAGGAACGACTTGTCTCCCCTTTAGGAGTTCTTACTTCCTTTAGGAGTCCTTTTTTCCTTTAGGAGTCCTTCTCCCTTTATAAGTTCTACCTCCCTTTAGGAGCCCTTTCCCCTTTAGGAGCCCTTCCCCCTTTAAGAGTCCTTCCTCCCTTTATGAGTCTTTTCTCCCTTTAGGAGTCCTTCCTCCCTTTAGAAGCTATTTCCCCCTTTAGGAGTCCTTCTCCCTTTAGGAGTCCTTTTCCCTTTTAGGAGTCCTCTCCTACTTTAGGAGTCCTTCCCCCCTTAGGAGTCCTTCCCCTTTTAAGAGTCCTTCCCCTCTTTAGTTTAGGAGTCCTTCCCCCTTTATGAGTTGTCCCCCCTTTAGGAGTCCTACCCCCTTTAGGAGCATTTTACCCCATTTAGGAGTCCTTCCTCCCTTTAGGAGCTCTTTCCCCCCTTTAGGAGCCCTTCCCCTTTTAGGATTCCTTTTTCATTTTAGGATTCCTTTCCTTCTTAAGGAGTCCTTCCCTCTTTAGGAACCCTTACCCCCTTTAGGAAACTTCCCCTTTAGGAGTCCTTCTACCTCTTAGGAGTCCTTCGCTTATTTAGGAGTCTTTCCCCCCTTTAGAGTCCTTCCTCCCTTTAGGAGCTCTTTCCCCCTTTAGGAGCCCTTCTCCCTTTTAGGAGTCCTTCCATTATTTAGGAGTCCTTCCCCTCTTTAGAAGTCCTTCCCCTCTTTAGAAGCCCTTCCCCCTTTTAGGAGTCCTTTCCCCATTTCGGAGTCCTTCCATCCTTTAGGAGTCTTTCCCCCTTTACGAGTCCTTCCCCCTTTAGGGGTCCTTTTCCACTTAAGAAGCCCGTCCCCCCTTAAGGAGCCCTTTTCCCTTAAAAGAGTCTTTCTCCCCTTTAGGGGTCCTTATCCCTTAAGGAGTCCTTAACTTCTTTAGGAGTCCTTCCCCCCTTTAGGAGCCCTCCCCCCTTTAGGAGTTTATCCCCCCTTTAGGAGTCCTCCCCCCTTTAGGAGCGCTTACCTACTATAGGAGTCTTTCTCTTCTTTAAGAGTCCTTCTCCCCTATAGGAGCCCTCCCCCCTTTCAGGAGTCCTTCCTCCCTTTAGGAGCCCTTCCCTCCTTTAGGAGTCCTCCTCCTTAAGCAGTATTGGTATGTCATCATTCATCCCACTTCCGTGCATGTAAGTTAAGCATCGTCGTCGAGAGATACTTACTGGATGGGGGACGCGGATGGTAGAGGCGAGTGTCATTAAAAATTATGCAATAAAAATGCACTCAACTCGGGTTCTTAGCGAGGGCACATTAAATATCGTTAGGTAATGCCGACGGTTCGACCCATGCCATGTGAGGGAAACTGGGTAGTCAATTGGTAGTTGACGAAACACTAGGTGGAATTAAGCCATAGCCTCGATAAGCTCGCTTTGTTGAATATTGCAAATTATATCACTAAATAACTAAGAAATAACTAGAAATAACTAAGCTAACGCCTTGTAATATATCAAAATACTTCGTGCTATAATTTGCAATATACAACTCAGCCTCATTTGATAATAGATTGATATACTATAAACCTTAATTTGGGATAGGTAACCTCATTGTTCGTTCGAACTTTCTTTCAAAATATCAAACTTTTACTTGGAACAATCGAAAGTGATTTTAATAAGTTGCAAATTAGAAAATTTTAGGAATAATTTGTTAAAAATTATTTTTAAATGAATAAGCATATTTGTAAGCATAATTTTCATTTTCATGTAATTTTCTTGATGATTGAGGCTGAACTAAAAAGACATGCTTTTAAAAAATTATGCATTGTTTCAAAAACAAGAGTTTTCGCAAGTCTCTGTTCACCATTAAAATCAAAAAATCAGTTATTGTTATTTATCCTGGTTAAATAACACGGTAGACTTTGAAAATTAAACGAGGATATCATATTCAAAATTTATCATCAAATATAAAAAGAGAAATAATATTTTAATGATGTTTGACAGTCACCATGGGTTTGTTGCAAGTCTTCATTGTTATTGTTGGTATTTAACAAAGCATTAGATAAGACGAAAATGCATTCTTTGATTAGCAAGATAAGAGCTTCATCTTTTCAATACTATTTATTATAATTTATTCGCAATAAAATGAATTTTCTCCTTTTAAGTAGTACTGTAATATTATATAAGACAGTAGATTCTCCTTAATTTCTAAAATCAATTTTTAGTGTAATGTCTTATCGCACTCCGGTCCAAATGAGGTTACCAGTCACATTTCCCATAAAAAGTATAAGGAAGCAACCGAATTCCATTCATTACTCAGCATGGATAATAAATGTATAAATATCAACTAATTTTTTCAGCTATTGATTAATTGTAACCTTTTCGGGTTACAGGAATATGTACTTCTGAACATGGTTCCCCAAATGATCAAATTGCAATATCTACTTTAAAAAGTAGTAAATAATATTTATAATTAGGAATTATTATACAGGACTAAAAATTGCATCATGGGTAAAATATTCACACTCCACCTTCTGTGAGAAGAAATGGCCTTTTTCTGGCTCTTTTTCTAGAAAATAAATATAAACACAACAAGGAGCGATTGAAAGCATTATAAGAATTTGGGAGTTTCAGAAAACCACATATTACCTTATTACACCAAATTAACGCTGTGTCTTATTTAAGGCGGGCTAATTTAACGCGATCACTAATTAACGCGA
>JAUKPT010003960.1:0-11555 GCA_032273505.1 Nanomia bijuga | reverse complement strand
AATAGGTCATAGTGTCATCAGAAAAAAATTTAACATATAATCAAATGTTTAACTCTAGATCATTTATATAAATTAGAAAGAGCAAAGGACCGAGGACTGAACCCTGTGGGATACCTGACTCAATAAATGTAAAGTCTGAGCAATGACCATCTAAAATAACACGCTGATATTTACTATTGAGCTTGAATAGTAAGCCTTTCTACCAAATCTTGTCAAATGCCTTGGTTATATCAAGGAACACATCGCGGACATCTATAGATCTTTTGTCTTCAAAGCATTTGTGAATTTCATCACGAAGAAATAATAACTGATTGGTTCTGCTATCTCCTTGTCTAAAGCCCGATTGTTTACATGTGATCAAGTGGTAATCGTTTAAGTAACAATAAAGATGATCAAGACAATCTTCTCAAAGATTTTTCCACGTAATATTAATAAAGATATTGGTCGATAATTTTTTGTCATTTCTTTTGTATACTGGAGTGACATTTGCTTGCTTCCAAGCATTAGGATAAATAGATGTTTTTAGAATTTCTGTTAAGGTATGCTTGAGTGACAGTACGATGGATTCATCACATAGTCATAGCATTTGATCTGCTATATTATCAGGCCCATGAGCCTTTTTAGGATCAATGTTCCGAATAAGAGAAAATATTTTGTCCTCCTGTATGGGGATGGCATTGATTCTATTATCGGTTTTATAAATAAATGGTAGTAGAATACTCTGATTTTGAACCGGCTCGCACTGATTTGAAAATAAAAATCAATAATAAGTTTAGCCTTTTCTTTGCAATTAGTGATGAAATCACCATTGACAAGAAGAGGGGGTAATCACAAAGATTTGAAGTTTCCGGCAACCTTGAATACAATTTTTAAATAGACTTTTTGTGGAGTGTTTGAATCAGCTAATTTGCTACTGAGGTGATTAAGATTAAGATTCTATATCGTTTTTGATTTCCTCTCAAATTCATCTAGTCTAGTTTTGTCTTCATTTTTGTAACCGTACCGTTTAAACCTTTTGGAAAGCTTGTGTTTTTTTTTTTATCTTTTTTACGTTTTAGTCTATTATTGATCCAAGGGGGATTCCTGAAGATAAAGCGTTTCGTTACGTATGGAGTAAAGTTAGACATAACATTGAGCACATCCTCGTTATAGCCTTTCACTTTCCAATTTACATTGTTGTTAAGCGCTACGACTAGTGATTCATCAAAAGATAAATCACGTCTGACGATAAGAGGAAGTGATGTTTTTAAGTGAAGACCAACTCCACCACGCTTATGATTGCAAGGGTGATTAGCAGAGATAAAAGTGTATCCATCAAGTTCTGGAACTTTAGGTACAAGGTCATTTGTAAGACTAGTCTCACAAAGAGATATTATGTCATAGTCATAGATTGAGTTGTGGGCTTCAAGGAGCTATACACGAGAGAAGTTATCTTTTAGTAGACTATTTAGATTCCAGCACATAAATTGTAATTTCCTGTAGGACCCGGATTCTTTTCATCGTCATTAAACAGTATCAGTGCTATCGCTAATACAAATCCAGAGAAGAGATTAGTTATGGGGTAGCACATGTATGTAGAGAGGAAAATAAGTTGATAAACAATCATAACTGTGGATATACCCAGCCGACACCGAGTCAACGTTAAACCGAATGTTTAATTAACGTTCATCGAACGTTCCAAATGTGACGTTTAGTTAACGCTAAATTTTAACGTTATACAACGTTAATATTTAACGTTTTATAAACGTTAAATCATTGACGTTTATTCGACGTTTATCGTGAACGTTCAAATAACGTTGTATTTTTAACGTAAATTCAGCGTTAAATGATTAACGTTTAACCAACTATAGTCGACTGTTGCAAATGTGATGTTTATCAAACGTTAAATACAAACGTTTATTCAACGTTAAGGCTGAACGTTTAATCAACGTTGAGGTATCAACGTTAATCCAGCGTTAAATCATTAACGTTTATTCGACATTTATCGTGAACGTTTAATCAACGTCCCATTATCAACGTTAATTCAGCGTTAAAATCAACGTTCAACCAACGTTTATCGACTGTTGCAAATTTGATGTTTATCTAACGTTAAATACTAACATTCATTCAACGTTCAGTGTAAACGTTAAATAAGCGTCCTTGTATGAACGTTTATTCAGCGTTAAAAGATTAACGTTCAAGAAACGTTTATCGACTGTTGCAAATGTGATGTTTAAATACTAACATTCATTCAACGTTCAGTGTGAACGTTTAATCAGCGTCAAATCATCAACGTTGGACTAACGTTAATCGACTGTTGCAAATGTTGTCATATCAACGTTAGGCTACGAACGTTTTATCAACGCTTGAATATGAACGTTTATTCTACGCTAGACGATGAACGTTTATCCAACGCTTGATCATGAACGTTTATACAACGCTTGACAATGAACCTTTATCCAACGCTAAACCGAGCTCCTCTATTCAACGCTCAATCGAAGGCGTTTAAACTACGCTACCATAACCATTTATTAAACGTCAAACATCGTAAACCAAAGCCACCCAGCTTAAAAAGATGAAATTTTAATTTAATTTTAATTTCACTTTTAAGTGATTACACTAAAGAGCACTTGAGAAAAGGTCTTAGAAACCGGCTTCGTCATACATTACTCACAAGATCGACAAGTGATGAGAAGGTAAAACAATTAAACCAAAATTATTATGTTTTAAAATCTTTCATCAAAAAATATGTACAAAATATATACCAACAAATTAACATTTTACAACTAAGGATAACTTGTTCAAAAACAATATTCCACGTAAAATACTATCACCGAATAAGGGATAGATTAGCACTATTTTTGCTTATAAGTGATGTTACAAGTTAGGTCGACGTTTTCAGTCATTGCATGACCGATATCAAAAAATGTCGAGAAATGCCGAACGATAAGTCAAAATATGTCGTTCTAACTTAATCCTTCTTAAGAGTTGCTGTCAGTGTCAATTATGTTAATATGGCTCTTGATAGTGATTAGTTTGGAAAAGTGCAATTTACCTCCCCACAATTCTAAATTACGAACAAAAGAGAAGGATTCTTTGATAATCTCAGGGTCTTGGAAAGGAAAGGTCAGAATTCACCTTCAGGAACCTAGATGAAAGTCCTGTCATTCTGTAATATTAAGCTAACCTGAAGTAGAAGCGATTTAAAATTCATTTCTCTGGGGATAAGGAAGGACTTTATGGTCCATAAAAAGAGCCCCCCATGCTGAATTTCTCTTCGGCTTGATGACAGTAAAAATCACTTTTCTTCTAATATATTCCAGGTCAAACGAATAATTATCACTGGATACTGCGTTGTCGCACTATTTCCTAGCATGTGAAGTTCTCAGAATCCCCCGAATTGAAATTTTAGATGAAAATTAGGTAGTTTGCATGTCCAAGAACCATATTATGAAAACTACAATTATAATAGAGATAAGTATACAATATTTCAAATATTACTTAGGCAAAGAAAAATAGTGAAATAGTCTGAGATCAATCAGAAAAATCAGTCTACGAAAAAACTGTTCAAAAAATAGAATATATACCTACTGACTGAACATAAAAAAAATCTTCTGATGATGTAAGTGATACCTCTCGAAATAGTTAAAATTAAAAATTGAAAAGAGTGAATAAAAAAACAGAATTTAATGACATATTTTAATATACTTTAATTTAAGATCAGAAACTTGGATCAGCAACTTAAGCAGATGACCAAATTTAAGATATATTGTGGCGACAAACTTTCGAAGATAAAGGATTCACAATTGACTTGTGCTGGAAAAGAGGACAAGTATTCTTTCCCAATAAAGTGAAAATTTCACTGGCTTAAACTTTCGCAGACAATAATTTAGAAAATTTGGATGAGAATCCTTTTGTATAAAAAACTCTACAGAAAAGCCCAAGAAAACCCATAAAGCTCTGGCTTTGGAAGTTTCTAATCTTATAGAATGAAAGAGCAACCCCATGAGTTAACCGAATTAAGTACTGTTGAAAATGCATTGAATTTAAAATCGTATTTGTCCTTGTCTCTCACAAGCAATAAGAATTTAAATTAGTAAAGAAGTAAATAATTTCTGCTTTTTATATTCACCCTACTATTTAAAATGACAAATGTTAAATTCCAGCTTCGAAAGCACTATTAATGAAACCAGATTCTCTTCTTTCGACCGACTTCACCCGTTCCGATGCATAGCGGAGGATTCTTCTTTTGAATTCCTCTGTTACTTCGGCCTCGGTGGCACTTTTATGTCTATTCATGGTAACAGCTAAAGTAGAAAAGATTTTGACATAAATAAATTTTTTATTAAGACACTGGTAAATATTGTGACCATTTTTATTTTATTTCTTTCCTCAGCCACTTACATATTTTGCTTATACCTTCCCTGTTTCAGTGTACAAAATGGCTGAATTCTTACCCACCCTTAGGTGTGGCAATCAGTCCAAAATATTTGCCACTGAACAACAATTATTTAGGTTTTTAAAAATATGAACGTCAACATTCCTCAGTAGAAATAACTAAAATTAGACTTGGTTGGCCAAAAATAAATAAATGATACATGTTGATTGGAAAGGGACTTAGAAGAAGAAATAAAAATTAAAAATATTACTAGCCTCTTATCAGCATATAATGCTTGGTTGCTTTAAACGACATCTTTCCTTTTAGCCTTCCAGTGAAGGAGAAGAGTCTTTTTACTTTATCACTCATTAGTGAATCTGAACAGAGGCGCACAGTCTCTCTTAGGTTTCGTCCTCCTTTTTTGCACAACTTCTCCAGCTAAAACAAAACGAGAAAGGTAAGACTTTTCAGATGGCTAATTATGCATCTAAATATGAAATTATTTAGTAACCAATAAAAAACATCTTTTCGCAAATTCAAATGGATGTTTTTTCACCTCCCTAATTGATTCTCAGAATCACAGAAAAGGATGTAAACAAACCAAAGATTGGAATTTACAAAAAGTTGAGTTGGTAAGAATTTTCTATAACTGATCTACTAATCAACTACTAATTGGTCACAAGAATTGAACAAACCATCATGGGAACCACCAACATCTATGAAAACACACTGATCAACGAAAAATTCTTTAGCAAAATATGGCTCCCAAGTTAGTGACCCTGAAATTATGAGAAACCAACTTAATCTGTGGGTCCAAAAATTGACAGTTTGAGAACATATCCCATGTAATAAATTGGACAACATAAATAATAAGAGAACCAATAAAAAAATTAATTAAAAAACATTATTTCTTAAAAATACTATCATCTTGATTATAAACATTTTGCATAGATTAAACTTTTCAATCAACAATATTTTCTATTTTATGAAGATTAACTTTTGCAGTTAAGCCTTCATTGGAAAATTTTCAGATTTAATTTCACAATATTTACAAAAACTGCAAAATATGCAAAATTTATTTGATACAATGATTTTGGAAAGTTAAAAAACCCTGATTTTAAAATCCTTTAATGATGAGAAAGAAAAAAAAGCATAAATAATATTACTTTTTCTCTGAAGTAATCATCATTACTAAGTAGTTCCTCTTCCTCCTCAAACTGTTTCTTGTCAGTTGCCTCATGCCCGAAATCGGGAATTGATGGGGGGAAGCGTTGACGACACTTAACCCACCGCTTACTAATCTGTCAAGCTTCTCAGAATTTTGATCTAACTTCCTCGCATTGTTGAGAGCCATGTTGAGCATTCTCCTTTGAAAGTCTAAAAAAAATATTGAGTAAATCAAACTGAAGTTATTAAACCTGTGGAACAGTAACAGGGACATTTGTACAAGCAAAGCAAGCAAGTTACTGAAAGTAATTTGACAACTTCCAAAAACTCATCTCCAATTTCTCAAAAAAAAGCTGATTCCTCCCAAAAATGGTGAAACAAATTAATAATTTTCAAATTCATTGGGATATAAAACATCTCACATTAAGCCATTTCTCAACTGGGTAGAATGACAACTTACCAGCGATATCTAATGGGAATTTCCCCCTTAAGGAAGCAGCCGTGACGTGACGTTGTGAATTGTCTCCATCTTCCAAATTCTCTTCCACCTCGTCATCAGATGAAGATGAGGTTTCATCGGGACTCCCAACATCCATGCTCTCATCTAAATCCCTCTCCTCATTTCCATCTGTTGTTTTCTCTGTCTCTCTCGTATCAGTTTCTGCTGAGGACACTTCTAGTGATTCACAAACTTTTTTATCTAAAAAAAGTCAAAAATATGGCGTTAATAAACTATTTAATTTTTAACCACTTATCAAAACAAATCTCACTTGAAAAAAGAATAAATAGTAATATATAAGGACCCCACCCACAGAGACCAAATAGAGATTTGTTTCCTGAAAATAGAGACAAATAAAGACCATATTTTACAACTTATTGTAAAAACGTGAATTAGTAATTCTATTTCATTTTCTTATGAAAAATGATTTTAAGCCATGAGTAAGAAAGTTATAACACAAAATATATTTTTTACCAACAAATTTTCAAAAACAGACTTGACTTAAGAAAGGGATCAAATAGAAATTTTTTTCAAAAAGTATCTATTAGAGACCAAGTTACTAAATTGAGACTTAATACTGCTTATGTTAACATCGATCATTGTTCAACAAATTCAACAATTATTGACCAAATAAAAGGCTTTTGTCAATTCCGATCACAATACTAGCATATGGGAGTGGGTTAAACAAACTAACTGAATAATGAATTTTGGGAAATGACCAACCATCATGTAATTGAATAAATCTGGCTTTTTATCAGAAAATAATTGCTAACATGAAATAAAGTTTACACAAGAGCATTTCTTAGAGACTTTTCTCTATATGTTTTACTGCATGTGACGGGAAAATGATATGATAGGGTTCAGAAAATCCATTGAGAAGGGGGGTCAATAGTTAAGTTAGCCTTGAATTGATTTATTGATAAACAATTTGGTTATAAACATATTGTGTATAATCTTAACAAAAATGGGAGTAAATTGAACAAGCTTAACTTACTGCCAAGATACTTGATTCGCTTGATGTTAATTCTACTCCATTTCTCCTCATCAGGATCGGCACAAGTATCAATTAAACTATTGACTAACTTCCGTGGTTGCTTTGATGGGTACCAGAAGAAGCTGTCACCAGACTTCTTTCTTTCCGCTACCCAATTGGCTGGCAAAACCATTTCCATTTCTTTTCTGTTCTCATAGAAAACTATGAGAGCATACTTCCCTGAAACGTAATATGGTTGATAAAGTTGCAAAAAACATGATGTACTTTAATTTAACTAGTTATCAAATGTCCACCTCTAACTGCTATAAAACATCCTTTCATACTGGTAAATAAAATCAGACAAACAGCAGGATATGTAACTACACTCAACATTAATGTTTAGTATTCTTAAAGTGCAGAGTATTGTTTATAGAACAAGCGGGCTCAGGTTTGTGACTTGTATAAAAGATGTTAAAATGATTAAAATAAAGTATTATTATAAGAGTTCTAAGCAGTAATACAATTCGAAATTGGCAGCCCAGAAGGTTGGGGAGTCTGACAACAAAATAACTTTTGTCAAGCTGTTCGTTCTGCTTTGATGTTTAGTTAGCAGTCGACATGGTGATGATTTTGGGAGAGGTTGGTCTGTTTCTTTCACTTTAATTAACTCTGGAAGATCGTTGTATATGAATTGGTGAATGTCAAGAAATGTACTACAAATAGGGTTTTCATAGCTTTTACAAATAAACAAGATTCAAAACAGGACAAAAGAAATGTAAAATTAGGGACATAACACTGAATCATCAATAATGAATAAAGAATTCAATACCTATAATTAATCCCAGTGACAAGCATGATTTACAGCAATAAGAACCATTTGGCTTCTTCCATTCAAGGGCAAGCACACAAGTTTTCGAAATATATCACCTCTTATGATGGAACGATTAGTTGTGATAAGGCCATCCTTTGGCAAAACATATATAAAAAGATCCATCGATCGCATAGGTTTCCGGAAAAAGTTTTTATATTGTTGAATGGATACTGTTTTAACGATTATCTCATTTGCTGCGACTGATAGAACTTGACATATCTCTCTACTTCTAAGTAAGAACCAACTGTCTCTATATATTGTCTTGATCGCAGTCTTAAGTGATTTCTTGTTGTAAACAACACCAAGACTTTCAAGCTCCATTATTCGCTTTCCGACTTGAGTACATGGGGAGTTGGCATTGCGGACAAATTTCTTCATGACTTGCAAATGGTTTTCAAAATCAAATGCAGTTATGTCACTTAGGCATCCATAGGCCTTTACATCATCCACAATATGGCTTAGTACATGGACATTATAAACCATGAACCAGACAGTATAAAGTTGTGATGCATTGTCAACAAACCAATTTAACAAATCTTTAGCCAAATCCAAGTTATCCTCATTTAGACAAAGGATTTCGTCACTTAAAATTCTTATAGCAACACTGAGGTGAATGAAGTGATAATACATGTCATCTTTGATTAAACCTTTTAGGACAACCATTCCAGTGTAGAGAACAAATTGACGAAATTCAGTAGCTTTATATCGCGGCAATTCTTTAAGATTTCTAGGCTGTCTAGAGAATTCTCTCGGCATTTTTCCACCAAGATTTTGCAACCTAGAGGAAAGCTCTGCCTTTTCATCAACTGATAGACGACATTTACGAGGTGTTGTTGTACCATTGCCAACCCAATACTCAAGCATTTTCTTCACAACACCTAAATAGACTAGGTGCATTGCATCTAAAATAAATCCATCTACACATTTCACATCATAATCAACTAAAATTGTTTTACGATTTTGATGAGTTCCCAAGTAAATCAACTTTTTGAACTTTTTATCTGTCCTAGCAACACATCCAGATTCATTGGGAAATAGCACACATCGATCATGAATTCCTTTTATCGTACATCTGTCACAGGCATAATATCCTGATGGGCTTTTGATACCTTTAAGCCAAGCACGAGCAATGGAGTCACAAATAAAGAGAACCATCTGTACATTAAACTGCATGCCAAAAATGTTGACACCACTTCTTACCAGGTCAGCTCTTTCTTCGAGAAATTCCCTGAGGAATTCATCAGCACACTCAGGAGAAGAGATACCAGACCACACAGCAACAACAAAAACAATACTTTTAAATTTGCAAAGTATTGGCCACATGTGAATTCTGCTAGACTTCCGGAGAGGAAGTCCATCTATATTGGTAGTCAAAATTATTTCATTTGTGTCTAGCAAACTAGGGTCTATTTTACAAACTCTTTTCAGGCTATTCGCAATTCCAAGATAGAGATACTCTCCTCCACCCAAATGGTGCACACTCTCCATGTCTCTGGGAGTCTTCAACAATGTTCTAGGATCAGCAGGGAGCTCTGGGTTATTGTTGGATCTTAGTATTTTAAGAAGGTCTCTTGTTGGTTCTCTCGGAACACGGTTCAACACCACCCAAGCTGCTAAATGTTTTTCTAACGTCTCATTGCTATCATTATGAATACTATGGATAACTGAATTAGAATTAACGAGATTATCATCATCTGATGGATTATTATTATCATCTATCATTGGATTATCATTATCTATTGTTGGATTACTGCAGCATGCCTCAACTAAAGGTTCACTATCAACAGTTTCCAAATCTATGTTATTAGGATTAAGATTGTCATCAGCTGTCATCTCGATCAAATCTTTTTCCAAATAATTAGCCAAAGCCTTATTAGCTTCCCTCCACTCTCTCATTTTTCGTGCTAGTAAAAGGAAAACAAAATTTCAGAAAAGAGTGGCAACACTATCATCACTTACACAAAAATGTTAGACCTAGCCAGAGCATGTAAGCAGTATAAGAGAAATGTGTACAAAATATGTCAACTTGCCGAAAAGATAATAAAGATGAGATAGTGCCTATCACAGGTAGTAGTAGGCTTAAATGAAATTACTCTTGAATAAAAAAACTGTTCAGCTAATAATTTTGACAAAGAAAAACATTTATCACTGGTGCTAGTGCGAGGGGGGCTTAATACAGCTAGGATAAGTTAGAAGATTAAAAATTACAACTTATTATCAATAAATTAGTCCAGACACTTCATTGCACTATATCATAAGTACAACATAACACTTAACCGAACGAATTGATAAATTATCTATTTTAAATCTCCTTAAGCTCCTAGTGTCGAGTCAATGAATTTGAAAGCGCGGGAAATTTTAATCCTGGCTATGATATTTTCTGACGTATACTTTCAGTTTCACTCGAGTTTAATATTTAATTAAGAAACATAGTACACTTCTGGGCTGTTGACTATTCTCACCTACTTAACAAACACTTTTTAGTATGATGGAACACAGCACAAGCATACACAAAATGGTACAAATTTAATCAACTTACCATGAGCAGCCTTTCGGCAATCATCGACAGATACTGTAGACTTTCTTTTCGTAGACATATTTCTTCCAGAACAATCGAGAATGATTCGCGAAATGAAA
Source organism: Nanomia bijuga (assembly GCA_032273505.1). NCBI lineage: Eukaryota > Metazoa > Cnidaria > Hydrozoa > Siphonophorae > Agalmatidae > Nanomia > Nanomia bijuga. The sequence continues at coordinate 1,051 of JAUKPT010003960.1, read as the reverse complement.
ACTTGCACTTATTTTTAATTTAATTCAATTTTTTATCAGTAAGAACGCATGTGATCGAGAGCAAGTTGAAACGCAAAGGAAAGCGTGCGGGAACCCACGGGTATTTAGGACCGGGGTTCTACACGAATTGCATTATAGGTTTGCGTTTACTTATTTATTTTGAGTGTTGTTTTTTTTAGCTAGAGGGACTGCGCTGGGGGGGGGGGTGGTGGAATTAATATTTCGTTACACCCAGTTAGTTAGTCGTATTGTTTAGTCCTATCTGATTCAGGGATTTTCCCCCACAACCTCCACGCGTGGCATGTGGTACTCCAGATTGAGAAAGCTTGTAGTTTATAATAAAGAAGTATTGAAAAATACTTGTTACACTATCTTAGAACACGTGGGTTTTCGTAAAAAGCAGCTAAAAAAGTCCCGGGTCAGATAGGGTTAAGTCGTTTTAAAAGTTCCGATAGAAGAAAAGAAGAAGATTTCTTTTAAGAAATGTGTCCACATTTTAAGTTCCAAAAAGCATACAATTCCAGAATACCATGACTGCGAAGCTGCAAGAACCGAGAATAGTTTGAATTATTAAAGATAATATCAACTTCAAACCCACTACGCACTACGGCGACACCAAGAAAAGAACCCTTAACTGTGGTCCCTTTTGTTTCGCGATAAATTATAATCAGTGGGGTCACGAAAGGATGAAAAGTGGGAAACTTGACAAAAATACATCCCCCTCTAGCGACGCCACTGATTATAATTGTGCTAAAATTATGCATCGAGTGTTTTATAGTAACCAAGCAGCTCTATTTTGGCCATCGCTTGTCGGGCGGATAAAATTTAAAATATTATAAATAACGACAGTTGAGTTCTCTCAGAAAAACGACTTTTGAATTTATGGGAGAGCATAAGCATTTTAGTTAACTTGAATTTGATTGGGCCGTAGAACGCAAACCATAAAATAGAATCATTATCGATCTTAACGTAAAACTGAGGAAAACATTAGGAAAGGCAATATTAAGATTTGGTGAATTGCTAACTATCATAACTGAAATTGAAGGAGTCA
>JAUKPT010003959.1:0-11555 GCA_032273505.1 Nanomia bijuga | reverse complement strand
TCGCACAATAGAGGACTTTCGAATAAGCAAATAAAAATTGGGGGTTAGTACCCCCCTGGGAGTGCCCCTTTAAGGAGGTAATTCTTAATAGGGGCGGATATGGAAAGAAAAATAAATTAAATCTTATTTCATAGCATATTTTATAAGGTGATGATCAATGTTTTACATAGATGAACGGGAGACTGGAATTGCTGTTAAACCATATTTGTATGGTGAGGGCTTTCCTTACAAATTTGCCGTCAGTTTAATTTAGAAATTAATTCATAGGAGCAGTTTGTTCAAAAATGTCACAGCGCGTTATTTTTGAGCGAACTCAAGATTATTAAGTGAAATTTATGAGATGCAATTTTCAATCAAATGAAATGAGACAATTTACTGATAAACTGATTTTTTTGTATGGGTAAACTTAATGATTGGTTCACTTATAAATATCATCATGATTTTAATTTTTTATCAAAACAGATTCAATATTGATGATGTCATCTTCAACCATTCTAACAGCAAATGTATCTATATTTTGTAGACAATTCATTATATCGAAAAAACATTTTGTTGTTACATGGCAGTCTAAAACTTAAGTACGCAATGCGCTGGATATTGGATATTGGATAGAATTTAGACGCAAAAAAAGTCCAGTTCATCGTAAAATGGGGGCATATGAAAATTTCAATATTTCACAGCTTTTATCATACCCTAAACTAAAAGTGACTAAAAGGATTAAAGGCTGCCTAAAGTTGAGGATGTTAATTGTTTGTCCCCATAAGGGTGCTATGTGATCATCTACAATTATATGGAAAAAATATAAGTTGTATTTGAAGTAGAATTATCTAAAGAATTGCGCGAATAATATGATGTTTATAAATAATATCATAAATGAAGTGCATGAATAGAAATTGTGTCACAATTCATCAAAATGTCAATTAATTCTGATTATTTTGATACCCATTAGATCAAGAAAGTTAAAAAATAAAGCCGGAATATTGATAAGAAGAAAATTTACTAAAGCTGTAGGTTATTGTCAGGCTGATAAGCACGTCATTGGCCAGTAATATTCCTCCTTTAGATAGTATATATTTCTCCAAACCAGTACTAGTTTGTAGCATTGAAGAATACTGACTAAAATTAGCAAATAGAATCCCATATGTTCCAAGATTCCTATTCACCAGTATAGCCAATGTCTTAGTGTTTTATGCAACTATACTGAATACACTGTTCCCTACTCATTCTAGTATAATTTTCGAAGTCTGTCTTAATGTTTATAAGTAAATTCTCTTTAGAAGTCACTTTCATTACCAGAGGCTAAGTAAAACATGTATAATCTCTGATAGTTGGAATAATTTCCTATTTTTTATTATTTTTTAGTGAATCAAATTCATTAAGAATCTGAAGATGTCTTAAGACGAAAATATTTATTTAGTTTAAAGACAGATGTTATTATTTATGTGTTGAAGACAAGCAGAAAGGGAGATCCCCAAATAAGTTTAGAATGATGTTTAAAGTGTTTTCCATCTGACAACGGTATAGATTTTGGCGGAAAGTCCTTCCTTACTGCATTTGAAAAAGGCCATATTTCTTTCCCTAAGAGATTTTCTACAAATTAAGGTAAAATTTGCTGTTTCATTGGTTCAATGTTACATCAAGAATCTGATTTGCTCACTAAAAATTTGTATCATTATTTTTGACTTAAACAAATTATCAAATGATGAAAGCAACCAATCAGATTGTTGATGACGTAATTTTCAACCAATCAAATGGCAAATTGACCTATAATTTGCAGACAATTCCTAATTGGTTACCTGTTACCTTCAGTTCTCCATGGTAGAAGGGGGGAGGGCACTTTCCGCCAAAATATTTACCTTTGCAAAGTGACTATTAATATCACAACAACAATAATCAACCAATATATCTATGAGAGCGGTGACAACGGTATAGATTTTGGCGGAAAATCCTTCCTTTGGCTTTCCGCCAAGAAATTTACCGTTGCAAAGTGACTATCAATATTTGGATCACGACGACAACAGTAACTAACCAATATAACATCACTGGTTTAAGTAGTGTCGCTTCAGAGTTGCATTCGTTATGAATCTTCAAATGCATCTCTGTTACAAGCCCGACCACACAACCAACCAATAACACGTTGATATCAGATAATGGACTGACCACTCCAGCTGATGCTCTGTGTACAATGTTTTCATCTTTGGCAATGAAAAGCTGATAGAATGAGGGTGTTTCTGATGACTCTTCTTTTTTTATAAGAGATATTTCAAGCACACTTGACTTTTGATGTCGAGATTGGATTTTGCTACTTTGCCAAGAAAATGCTTTATTATCAAGGATTCTTTGTACAACAATAGAAGTGTTTTGAAAAGAAATCTGAGGTAGTTGTTCGTGGGGTTCATTTAAGTTAGGTCCAGTGAAGTAAACTGCAGTGCCTGATGGTACCTTCTTTTGTTGTTGCAGTGTAACGTTTACATTGTAGCGTAAGATAAAGGAGTATTGTTTTGCATTGGTATTGAATGATGCGATCAACTGCCGATATCTATTTGTATAATCATCATCATTATTATTATTATTATTATTATTATTATTATTATTATTATTATTATTATTATTATTATTATTATTATTATTATTATTACTATTATTATTATTGTTATTGTTATTGTTATTGTTATTGTTATTATTATTTTTATTATTATTAATTACATCTATATAATCATTATCACTTTCATTAGGTAGTAAAGTATATATTTCCCTTGCATTCGGTAAAAAAGAGCTTGTTAAAATTTGTGCACGATCTTTACGAATGCCTTGCGAATCAACACATTCAACGCTGAACCGCCAATGGGGACGAAAAGTTTGTAATGCTTCTTTTAATACATTTACCGCTTTGATGAAAGAGCACGTGCACCAGAACGAATTCCCGCTCAAATCGATTTTATGCAAATATTTTGATTTTGTCAGCATTTTTTTAGACAAATATTGCAGATAGTTGTTATGGAGATCTAAATGGCAGAGTTTATATGTTTTGTGAAATAAATCTTGTGGAAGAAATCGTAATCTGTTGTTGTGTAGTCTTAAATCGACAAGATTTTTCAAATTTTTGAAAGTTTCTTGATGTACCCAACGAAGTTTAGTGTTATTAATGAATAATGTTTGTAGTAAGTGAGTCTCAGCAAACAGGTTGTAATGCATTTCTTTTAAATCGTTTCCATCAAGACGCTAAAAACAAAGTTTCTTATTGTTCTGAAACACCTCCTTATCGAGCGTTGTCAAGCTATTCGAATTTAGATCTAGATTTCGGAGTTCTTTAAGTTTTGTAAACAATTCTGTATTGATTTGCGTTATTTCATTTGAACCTAGGTACAGTTTCTGAAGATTCAACAATCTGTCAAATAAACTCATTCCAATGTATTTTATCTTGTTTTGACTTAGATAAAGGATTTTCAAATTGACAAGTTTATCGAATGTTCCATCATCAATGTCGATTAAATCATTGTTCTGCAAACTCAATTTCGTCAACAATGTTAAATTAGAAAAAGCAAATTTCTCAATCTTTTGTAATTTGTTATTATTTATACGCAGATGTGCTAATGATTTTGTTGAACTAAACATATTGCCATGAATGCTGGACAAATTGTTGTTATCGAAATTAAGAGTTTTTAACTTGGAAGGTCCGATAAACAGGGACGAATTAATACCACGTAAGTGATTATCCTGTAAATCAAGTGTTTTCAGTTCTTTTTGATTCCTGAATAGACTGGTGTCGAGCTCAGTGATAAAATTTGACGACAACATCAAAGAAGTTATTTTATTTAGATTTGAGAACAAGTCGACGTGTAGTTGTGTCAGTTTGTTATTACACAACCCCAATGTCTTGAGAGAAAGTAAGTCTTTGAATGTGTTTTTGGCGAGGTGTATTATTGCATTATCATTCAGGTACAGTGAAAGTAAACCATACAAGTAACGGAAAGAGTTTTCTGACAATGATGTTATTCCATTGTTTGCTAATGTTAGAAAATCTAAATGATATAGATAATCAAAAGTGTTATTATCGACTTTTATCAGAAAATTATCGTTCAAAAATATCGTTCGAATATACCTCAAGTAAGAGGAGGTATTGGTAGGGAGACTTTTAATTTTATTAGTCGATAGTTTTAAGATTTTCAAATTTTGTAAACCATAGAATGTCTCCTTGTTAACCGTCTGTAATTGATTATATGATAGATCAAGTTCGATAAGTTGGTGTAATCCTGCAAAAAGTCTATCATCTAACGATGTTATATTGTTTTTCATCAACACTAGGCTTTGGAGTTTTCTTGTATTTCGAAACGTTTTATGCGGTATGTTGGTTAGCCTTGGACTTCGTGTGATTTGGAGGTTTTCCAACCTGGTCAGCTCTTCGAACAGGTTTTCACTTATTTTTGTCATACGCGTACCAAATATGATAAGAGATTGTAGCTTGTTTAAACGCTTAAACGCTCTCTCGTGAATTTCTATTAATTCCCGAGCAACAGCGAACTTAAGGACTCGAACTTCAACTTGGCTCGCAAAGTCATTCTCGTTTATAGTTGTGTTCTTCAGTTTCAACTGTATCGCAGGAATTTGAATGGGAATTTCCGACAGGCTTCTCGCAATGTCGTCTGTATCACAATACAAGTTGTCATGACTACACCTACACTCTTGTGGACACCATGCTGCTGTTACTTCTGATGCCATCTTTGCGATGCATACCAGCTTCATTACTATAAGCAACCAAACACACCATGTTAACTTTTCCATTTTCTTTTTGAAGTCAATTAATAAAAACATAAGAGATAACCTGCTTGTTCTATTTTAAGTGGACTTAATTTCGCGGTCGTCCAAAATTTTTGATTTGTGACATTTTGAAACCTACTAATAAGATTCTTGATGACATAATTTCTAACTAATCAAATGGCAAATTTACCTATAATTTGTAGACAAACCATTACTTTTTACTGATAAGGTATACTCATGCAATCCGTCACCTGATTGTTCTATTCAAAAACATTCTATCTTATTTCATATCCTCCAATCTTTTTAGCCTTGAACTATTCTATTTATTCCATTTGAAAACCAAAATGCTGAAAAGGAAAAATGTCCAAGTTTCCAAACTTTATTTGCAGTAGTATAATTGAACCACGCGAACTCAACTGCTCGTTTGAACGAATTCACGAGATCTTCTTTTAATTGTATCGGCAATTTGAGTATACTTTCTTTTGTATTTTTATGATTTATATCTATTGATTAGTTACTGTTTACCAATTACAGGTGAATGTGTTTTTTGATTGGACAGAAAGTTCACCATCATAATTCTGATTGGTTCAATAATAAATAATTCCATGATTGTAAGTTTTGACATCTCAACAAATAATCACAATTTTGAAAATAAACAATCAGCTCCATGATGATGCAATTTGTAACCAATCAAAACAAAGTATTTACCCAGTATATTATTTGCTCACTTGGTTTGACATTTTAACCAATTGTATTTCTAACAAATAAAATGATTAGATTAAGAGAAAAAGACCATATTATTTCTCAACAAATTAACATAAGATAGAATATTAAATGATTGAGCTGGCTCCTCTGTTTGCTTTAATCGAACATAATCTTGTATATTAAATACTAAAGTACGAAGCATTTTATGCTAGAAAAAATTCTTGAAACTTTTGCCTCAATATACCTATAAACAGAGAACACATTTTCTAAAAATGTAAAAATACATGAGTATCCTTTATTTATTTATTTATTTATTTATTATTTTTTATTTCATTTTATATATTACCTAGCTTTTCTTAGTATATGTCAATTACCTTGAACAAAGGTTAACTTTCCTTAATTAATTTTTTTTGCAGAATGATACTTTCGTTACTCAATTGTTTATGATACCGCTAAAAATCTGAATCATCACCTAAACATCATCAGTGAATGGGCACACCAGTGGAAAATGAGCTTTAATCCCGACCCCTCTAAACCGACAGAAGAGATTCTTTTTCTGTCAAGAACAAAAGTTCAGTACACCCTCCTCTTTATTGTAATCATACAATAGTAAAACGCGTCAATGATCACAAGCACTTAGGCCTTATTCTAGACCCAAAATTAAGTTTTAGAAAACATGTTAACGAAAAGGTAGCCACAGCTCGCAAATGGTTCGTTATCATCAAACATTTAGCACCTTATCTATCTCTTAATATTTCGCTTATCCAAGGGGGAGATGGTCCCTTGATATAAAGTCCTTCATAACTCGGATTTAATAAGGAAAGAGCTTAAAATCTTCTTAATATGTGATTAATATATCAAATTACCTATCATATGTTCATTTCAATAGAATTAAATATCAGGAAGTTTGAATATAAAGGCTTCAGTGTAAATTGAATAACTCAATATTGCGTTGATATTTTTTAACAAAAACTTGGAAAATAGTGTTGATAATACTTCATACGTCTTCTTTTCTTGGTGCATTAACTAGGATGTTGTTTTCTAGTGAGGATTCCTCACTGCGGATTCAAAACGACAAAATGAGATTAGAGTAATTGATTGGTTAAAAATGTCATACAGATTCTCATTGTTTCTTCGAAAAATTATCACAATTTGATTTTTTCTGAAAACAAAATACTTTGGTGAGATTTTTAAATTGATTTATAATGATGTAATATTCAACTAATCAAAAACAAAATACTTAACAAAATACTACCATCAAGAATTTACAGATATTTCTGCTGCAACTTGTGACATTGCTTAGTTAGCCAATTTATAAACATTTCTTGAAAGGTTTTATTGTATTAAAGGATCTGCATTTTTAAACATCTTAAGAGTTTTAATTCCAAAACTTTCCCAACTATTTATTATTTGTGGGAATTACAAGAGAATTTTAAGGCATTCTATAGCTCAATTTTTCAAATTTCTTTTAATTATTGTGGACAAAACAAGTATAATAAGATTTATGGTATAGTTAAAGATTTATGGTGCATAAAAGAACTTTTCAATGTTGGAGATTTGGACCCTGTTAAAAATTAATCATGGAAAACTTGGAAAAGTCGGGGAATTTTGTCAAATTTAAGTCCTGACAACCATGATATAATTATTTTTCCCTCAGGCAATTTTTCTTTTGCCAAAAGAGAGTCTATTTCCAGGTGTTTAAATTTTCTGATTCTTTTGACCAAACATTGTTTTTTATCTCTAGCATACGCACTCGTAAGAAACTAATGCTATTTTGTAAAATGTTTTTTTTTGTAGTGATTTTAGAGCAACTAGAATTTTTCACTTACATTTTTGCTATATTTGATCACAAATTCTCTCATTATTCTCCTACATTTTCAATTACTTTCTACCTCTATAATTCTTTTAAAAAATCTCCTATAATCCTACATTTCATTTTATTTTATTCATAGCAAATTAAGGTAAGGTATGCACTTATGATGGAACAGTCATGCATAGCATAGCTAATCTGGGAATTAGATTCTTTTTTGTAGTGATTTTAGAGTAACTGGAATTTGCCGCCTACATTTTTCCTATATTTGATCAATTTATTTTATGAAGAAAGGCCAATATCAATATGAATTATGACAGAATGGCCAATCTTGATATTGGCTCTTTTTTTATGAAGCTTCATGAAGCTTTCTAGCAGATTCTGTTCAACGGGGATCCAAAAGTTGAATTTTATTAGATTTTATTGCACCAAAATTTTTTTTATTTCATTTTCAGACGTTGAAACGCCAGTTGTAGATGCTTCACCAGTATCTCCAAAAGAAGGCGAATCCGTCACATTCACTTGCAATGTTAAGACAACACAAACAATTACAAAATATGAGTGGCTTTTTAATAATGTCTTGGTCCATGGGCAGAGTGCAAAAACATATCAACTTACAGGTGGAGACAGAAATAATACTGGCGCTTATTCGTGTAGAGTAACTGCCAAGGATTTTACACCTATCAGTTCTGCTAATGTTACAGTAACATTTTTGTGTAAGTAGAATTAAGGAATAATTGCCATTATTTCGGCTAATTTAGCAAGTTGATTGGTTAGAAATTACAACATTAGGAAGTTTATTGGTTCAATTTAAAATGTCATGATTTGATGTTTTGTTAAAATCAAAAATGATAAAAACTTTTTTACACGAACCAATCAGTATCTTGATATGTAATTTCCAACCAATCAAAAGATTGAATTAGCCATAATTTGGTGACAAGCACTAACTTGGTTTAGTCATTTTTATTATTTTTCTTTTCTTTATTTTCTGAAATGTCAAAAAAGTTAAAGCGATATACCCCTTCTTTTGAAGTGTTTTAGACCTACCAGTTGAGAAAAATTCTTATTATTTTTACAAAGTCGTTATTTGTTAACAAATGAGTTACTTATAAGAAGTTTTTGAAAAAAATTGAAATTGAACTTTTTCAGTTTTTCATATACTCCACAAAAATCATTTAACCCCCCTTTCTAGAAGAACCCCCCTAAGTGGCATCCCCCCCTTTCTCAACTCAGTCAGACACCCCCTCTCAATAAGAGGCGCATGATCACTCGGTAGCACCTCACCACTCCCCGGAAATCGATTGAGGTGAATGATTTTTATTAAGAATAGCTCTCCTCAAATTGGTATTTTGTAGGGGGTTTACCAAGTCCTTCGGACTTCACAAGCTTAGCCCTCAGTGCGCCACGTGGAAAAAGGTTTTTAAAGCTTTTTGCTATAATTATCCGCTAGAATCGTAGGAACTGATTGTACACGTTTTACTCATCATGGCAAATATTACAAAACAAATGTGAACTGCTATGTTTAGTTTCTTTGACAGCTCATCATCAAAACTTTGTCCCCAGTAAACTGTAAACCAGCCACTAAATCGATGAAACAACGAAGCAGGTTGAAAGCTCTTCGCATACATTTTTCCATAAGAAGGCTTACCAAAACAAAAAATCCCTGGTTGAATTTTAAGAAAAATTAAAATATTAACTGACTAATTTTCGATCGTTTTACTTTCTTAACTTAATTTCTAGCGAAAGGCTTACAAAACGAAAATAGCATTGTTGTATTTACAAAAAATATATCAACTTACAATTTTCCACCGCTTGTTTTGTTTATTACATTTCTTTGTTAACTAATTAAGCGCAGCCATCATATCAAAACCTTCATGAGTGTAAGAAAAGTTATGAAACGCTCAAAAAAGTATCAAATCACTTTATTTTGAATGGTATAGCAACTTCTTTTACAGAGAGATTTACATTTTCCAAACTGTCAATATTTCGATTTGATTTATTTCCTCCGCTTGGCTTCGTATCATTCTGCCATCTGCAACTTTTTTTTGTTTTGTTTTGGATCTTTTGTTTTTTAATTTTTTTTTCAAAACAATATACAGTGTAATGGTATCTTTATCATAAAACGTGCGAAAATGGAATTCGTCCAATCACAGTGTATCTTTTTCTATTAAATCGCTCTGAACCAATCACAACCCTTATGTGCGTAAAATAGATGTCACTATTTAAAATTTGCCAAGTGGTCGTATGAGATTCAATGGTGAAATTTCTAATTTTAGTACTGACACAAAGAAGCCTGAATTAGCCATTTTTTAGTAAATGTTATGAACTTTTGAACAAAAAAAAATTAACACATTTTTCCTCTTCTTCTTTCAGCAGGGTAGGCTAGAAAAACGGTCACTTTTTGACTAGGAAAATGACAGTTACAAAAAAGTAAGATTTTTCCTAGCCCCTAGGCATATGCACAGTTTCTTGATGATATTAGGGTCAAGAAAATGTCTGGTTCAAAAAAATCCTAACGTAGACCCAAGCGCCTATCTGATCCCGATATTTGTCCAAGATTTGCCCATATGAGCCCCGGAAGCTTGCAAAGTGCTCCTAAAGAGAGATTTTAGTATTTCCACCACAGAAAAACTTATTGAGAGGTAAGAGAGCTGAGAGCCTGATTTCTGGCAAAAAATGTAGTTTTCAGGAAAAGCTGCCAAAATTTGGTGAAAATGTTATTAATTTGTATTTTCAATCTTAAGTTTATCCAGTAAAATGTCCTGCATCTTTTAGAAAAAATTACATGACTGGGAAAAATCTGGTTCTTAAGTTAGGGGACCTTAAAAACCCGAATTTTATAAAATCAAGTATACCAAATTTTTGAACTTTTCAGCCAGCGGTTCTGGTCTTACAGCCAAAAAGGTAAAAGTGGTTGTAGTAACAAAAATTGGTGACAAATATGATTTTTTATATTTTGCCAAAAATTTAGCCCATTTAGTTTTTTTATTTAAATTTCTCCAACAAATTGTTCTGCATCTTTTAGCAAAAACTGTTCAGAAAAATATGGTTCTCAGGTGACCCAAAAACACCCGATTATCGTAAATCCACGACCCAGTTAGCTTCAGAGCCATATTTTGCTATGTTTTTTTTTGCGTATAACATTGTGAACTGTTTGGTAGGTTCATAGATCATTGTTGATGGGTCCATTGGTGGTTTGCTTGTTTTGCTACCTGGTTTGCTTCCTTATTTCCTTAGAAATTGTCTCAAAATTAACGGCAGATTTGCCGATTGATTGGTTGGAAATTATGTCATAAAGATTTTAATTGGTGCACTTCAAAATGTCATCATTTGATGTTTAGATAATACCGAAAATGATGAAAATATCTTTTAACAAACCAATAAGATTCATGATGATGTAATTTTCAACCAATCAAAAATTTTCCAATGAATTGCAGACAATCCCTTAAAAGACGACCTAAATATTTTGTTCGATCCCTGAGGTTTATACTAAGAGTATTTAGATAAAAAAGAAAAATGTAACTATCATTAATGTATTTCATATTTTAAAACTAATCAATTATGAATGTCCTTTACTGGTAAATTTGCCATATCATTGGTTCGAAATTTCAAGAATCTTGTTGGTTAATTTCAAACTGTCACCATTTGATGTTTTTTGAAAGTTTAGTAAACCAGTTAAAATGTTCAAAATGTAATTTTTAACCAATGAAATGACAGATTTATTTGTAGACAATCCCTAATTTCCATCACTTTTTCCTACAAACTTTTCATTTCTTTTCACAGATGTCGGGCAACCTGAAGTTTTAGTCTCTCCTGGAACATCACCGAAAGAAAATTACGAGATAGTATTTTCATGTAAGGTCGATGCTACAGAGACAATTTCAAGGTATTTTTTTTTTACTAGATAAAGCTTTACTATCGGGAATAGTATATATATATATATTTATAAAACATTTAGCATTTAACGGATTCCATTGTCAAAAAAGCGTGCAGTTTTGGTGATTCACCATGGTGGTATGTCATTAGTGTCGCTGCTAAATCCGCCATGTTGGTGATCGTTATAATGGAATTGTGAATTGCACGCTTAGAATTGCACGCTTTTTAAGCTCTACAAACGAGGATGGATCAACATTTTACGACACATATACAGTGTGTACCCCTTCGAAGACAACCTGTAGTTTAAGGAGGTATACGCGTTAAGGTAATATGGGCGTTACAGGGGGGTATTCAGAATTTTCTAAAAATTGGTATATGAGTAGTTATTATGATTTCGCATCTATTT
>JAUKPT010003958.1:0-11557 GCA_032273505.1 Nanomia bijuga | reverse complement strand
AACTTTTGTTCGATTTTTTTTCGATTTTTTTTTAAAAAAATAAACTTTTTTTCGATTTTTTTAATAAAGTTTGATTGAATTGTTCTTGAGTTATGAGGGAAAACGGCTTATCCCCGGTTTATTATTTTTTCAGGTTGAATACTAGTTCACACGTACTGTAAGTTTCATCTCCTTTAACTGCGCTCATTAGAGAAATTAATACAAAGAGAGTTTTATTGATTAATCAGCCTATTCATTACTATTAAATTACAATACAATTCTATATTATCCTTTAGTTTTAAACAATACTAATATATCATGTATGTCAAAGTATGTCTTTTGTCAATTGCGATGGAATTTACCTAAAAGCTTAACCCTATTTGGATTGGACTTTTTTGACCGCTTCAAGACTGGCGGGTGGATTCCGCCCCCCCTCTCTCAAATCCACAAAGATAATGCAATTAATGCCAGACTGGGCAGACTTGTAGTCCAACCTATATTGCAAACAAAAATCTAAAAAAGAAAATTTGGGACCATTATTTTGCTTTTTCGACGTGACGTCATCAAAAATTCAAAAAATTCAGTATAAAAAGTGCAAATGGCAAAACTATTATAAAACCCGATATATGCTTTCTATAATAACCATCCGGGTTTCTTCATTGCGAAACCTGTAACCTAACCACTGAGCCAGGGCAATGCTTTGACATTATATATACGGACATTTTCAAGGGCTTCGTCTCTGTGCCTCATGAAAATTTAATAAAAAAGATTGAAAGTATTGGCATTAAAGTGATAATACTTAGTGATAATACTAAATCCGATCGTTTGTAACAAACAGAACGCAATGCGTAAGTTTGAATATTTTCTTTTTATCAATGTGGAGGGATTTGCTGAGTGGAATACTGAAAGGTTCTAGGACCACTTTTATTTATTATCTTTATAAATGACTTACCTTATGTCGTTATAAATGGTTTTATCAAACTGTTTGCTGATGATGGTCACTTAATGGCAATTACGATTAAACTCAAACAACTATCCCCACAATCCTGCAAATCCCCTTGAGGGTCACTATTGAAGAAATTTACCCCCTCCCCCTAACGCGACAATAAGGGATTAATTGCCATCCTTCTAATGCGATTACTAATACAAATCGGTCGGTAAAAAAAAATTGTCCGCTACTATATGGAGGCGTTCGTGTTAGAGTGTCCGTTAATTGAGAGTGAACTGTATTTCGAAAAATGTGAAATACTGTCGGTTTTAAAGTGAGACAAAACAGAGTATCATTTAATTATTTTTTACAGTCTATTCAGATAATGCTATCTATTGATCATATTTCGTACTTACTAAACCATCAAGCATTTTCCATTTCTCCACCCACCGTTACGCACCGTAACACCTCATAGTCATAAGATAGAAGAATACAGACCCCTCTCTAATTAGCGGACATCGTTGGTGCAGAAAAAAGTGTCCGCTGATAAGAAGTCCGCTAGTTGGAGAGTTTTTTTATTGACCCCAACTTTTTTTTATACATCTATGCTTATATACCCAGCGCATTCCCCAGGCAGAGGCAATTTACTAAGTACTAATACTTGAGCTGGGATCACAGGACGACACACAAAACATTTAACACTGAACAGAACCCTACTTGGGACTTTCAAGCTAACGAAGCCGGGGCAAGATCCAGCTACATAGTCTAGTGGCTAATACTAGACTACGTAGCTGGAGCTTGTTCCGGCATCATTAGCGTGAAAGTCCCACTACGTAGGACCCTAACTTTAATATTAGGGACGATTTATCGATACAATAAAGTTGGGGGGGGGGGGGGTCGAAAATTTTGCCAGAAAAATTTATCTCTGAAAATGATCGGAATTTTTAAATTGAAACGCATTTAGCTTTCCTTGATGGCTAAATTTTAAAACCTCATAACATTTCATTTATACTCTTCCCGAAAAAATAGCACATGATGCCCCAAAAAAGAAAAATGGTGTGAGAACTGGTGTTGAAAAAGAATATTGAAAGTCTTATAATATTTTTTTAATTATTTTTTACATTGCTTGGTATAAAATTTTCTTTTTAACCTGTCCGCTAAATGAAAAGCGTGCAATTCACGATTCTTTCATAACGATCGTGGCGAATATAGCTGCAACACTTTTGATGATACACCAAAAGTGCACGCTTTTTCCATATCTCGGAACCATGTATATGTAACCGTTTGTTGTAAATAAAATTGTCCGTTAATTAAAAGTCCGCTCTTTAGAAATTATTGTATGAGAATTTGACTTGAAATTGGCCCGGTGAAAAAAATACCCGCTTTTCTAAATATTAATTAGTCGAGTCAAATTACAAACAAATATACTCGAACCAGCAACAAATTGCAAAAGTTTGTTTTTTGTTAATTCTCATAGGCAATAGTATTTAGCAACACAAAACCTTATTTTTGGGGGCTTTTTGCTCCATCCCGGTAAAAAAGGGCGCTAAAAAGCACCTCTAAAAAATGTGCACTTTTTAAAATGTTCAAATTTAAAATTGGATAAGATAGTTGGATTAAGCATGAAAAATAGATAAAAAAAAGGTATAGTTTGCTATGTTTGAATCGAATGATCAGCTATTTCAGTGGCGGATCTGACCCATTTTCTGAGTGTCTTCAAACGTTATATTCATTTTCCCACTTAGCTAAAGGGAAATTTAAAATTGAAACACTGTCCCGTTAGAAAATATACCATGCGGCCGTAAAATCACTGTTTTGTAAACCGTGTTGGCCCACTGGATGTGAGCACATACTCTGAGGACCCATTTTCCAGAGCGTTTGCCATCATTTTAACAATTTATAGGTCCAACTTAGTCTTAAATGATAGAAAAAGCTGCTAAAAAGAATTGCTCTTATCAAAAATGAGTGCCATCACGAAGACACTGAAGACACTCCAGATCCGCCACTGTATTTAGTGGGCGCATTGGCTTAGTGGTTAGGTTTCAGGTTTCGCAATGGAGCGAGCCGGGTTCGATTCCTCCTAACAAATCACTGAAATAATGTCCGTTAAATTCGAATGGAATCCGTTGAATGAAAAATGTTGTATGTGTCGTAAATGTTGATCCATCCCCGTTAGTGAGCTTAATATCAACATTGACATGACATTCCCGGAAAGATGCAGTATACATTGAAAATCATAAAAAAGAAAAGTTATTAGCGCGTCAAGTTCCCCAAAACTCCTGATTCAGCATAATTCAGCATAATTCATCCAAATACACCAGTTTCAATCTCCATTATCTTGGCAAGTAGAAATCCAAATATAGCAAATCATACCTTTTTTCATCTACTTTTCATGCATAATCCATCCATTTTTTAATTTGAGCATTTGAAAAGTGCACTTTTTAGGGGTGCTTTTTATCGCCCTTTTTAAACTGGGATGGATCAAAAAGCCCCCCAAAATAAATTTCCACATTGAATTTGTCTTAGGACTTTTTTTTGGTGTTGATAAATTCTAATGACTATTAGAATTTACAGATAAAACTGTCGGCGCATTGTCTGTCGGCGCATTCGCTCAGTGGTTAGGTTGCAGGTTTCTCAATGGATAGCGAACCGGAATCGATCCCTCCTGGATCCTCGTAATTTAATAAAATCAATCACTGAAATAATGTCCGCCACAAGTGTACCCTTGTGGTGCGTTGAATTGGACAATGGATTCCGTTGAGTGTTAAATGTTGTGTATGTGTCGTAAAATGTTGATCCATCCCCGTTAGTAGAGCTTATATATACTGCCTCTATCGGGAATGTCTATGTAAATTGATGAAAATCATATATAAATAAATAAATAAATAAATAAAACTTTTGCAATTTGTTGCAGGTTGTTAAAACCGAAATTGACTGGACTAAATATACTCATCGCCTCCTATATTTGAAAATATTAGTAGGCCATGATATACTCTATAAGAATAATCAAGATGAAATTGAGAAAAAAGTTAAGAACATGCTAAGAATACAATTCAGCTTGAATTTTCCTTAAGAATAAACATGATGTGAAATTTTGCCTTTTTTTCTCCCGATATTCCAATATATCTCATTTATCTTACCGACAATAAGTTTTCGATGCCTTATTTTTTTCATTTTTGATTAAGAATAAATTAGGATGAATTTGGCTAAAAAGATAATCATCTTGAAACCAAAAAAACACTATTCTTATAAAAAGAAAAGCGTGTATTGTCCGCTATTTAAAGAGTGTCCATCAATTGGAGAGAGGACTTTACTATTCGGAAATTATGATATTTTGAAGTCCAATGAGGGAAAATTCCGTCCAAAGGAGAGAAAAATCAGACACGCCTTTGGTTTCAGACGGGAATCATCGTTTTCCCATGGGTATAAAAACACGTCTACATGTAGTCGCATGTTTTTTGTTTACATTCCATTCCATCGAAGTTGTGTTAAAAAAGCATACTCAGCACATTTTTGAATATCTTTAAAAGCGCGAAATTCATATTTTTTTCTTTAAACAATCAAGAATTGTTTTCAAGAATAAACATAGTGTGAGTGATTTGTTTATATTTATTTTTTAACAATATTCTATGTGGCGTGATATTTAAAATCATCACACGCTTTCATTACATTAACTACACAACATACGAGCAGGTAGCAACTGAAAGAGGCGTGATAATATTATTTTGTTTATGTCAAATATGTCATTTGAAAGTATTCTTATTTATGCTATTGCATTTACCATTTTTTGAAATCAAAGAAGTTAGTACATGGAATTAAAGTTTTATTGTTTTGTTTGTCGAAGGAATACAGAATGTTAATGTTATATTTACAAGCAATTCTATTAGTGTGTTCTTTCATTATCGGGTTTCTGATATCGATTCCTATTGGCATTAACAAATCGGATTACGATGGCACTTGCCTGTTATATGCTCAAATCGATAAACATGGACAAAAAATTAAACATAGACCTTTTCATTTTGATCTGCAGAACTTTAAACCTGTATCTGCAGCAACGTGCAATTTTTGTATATTTACTGGAGCAATATCATTAATATTAGCTGCGATATTATTTTGTGGGACTTTATTTTTCATAATTAGAAACAATCATTTAAAAGTAAATGTCAGATTAATGAATGCAGGATGGAGAAGTTATGGAAAACCAGTAAGGTTAGATAACTAAACCCATTCATATCTTTTGTTTGCATTTCATCATAAGCACAACCCAGTTATTCTGTCTTAAATTTTAATGGTACAGGCCTGGTTAAACGGTACTCAAATTCGTATTCTCAATTATCTCAAATACAATCACAAGTGAACTTCATTTTATCTAAAAAAAACAGTTCTGTAGAATCTGGTATTGTTGACCATGCACATAAAGTTGACCGCTATTAAAGTCTATAAATTATCAACTGTGTATTGTCTGTACGAAACAACTGTTAGGTTTGTATTTATTTTTACGCATTTTATTTTGCAGACTAACTTTTTTAGCGGTCAACTTTAGATGCTCAATCAACAATACGAAATTCTACTGTATATAACCAATTTTAAAATAAATTCTTGGAAGTTTCATGGAATTGTGAGATTAAAAGTCTGAGATTAAATTCTTAATTTTTTCACCGATTTGTTTTAGTTGATTCTCATGAAATGCTAAAAATAAATTTGACATGTTTGGTAATGGCTTGGTGACACAGGGCAAGGTGGCAACTAGCTATAATATTTTTTATATGGTGCCAAGGAGAATGGGGCACCAAAAAATAACAATGGCTTAGTTCATGGCAACAATGATTTTTAGGGAGGGTCTTTGTTCTTTTTTCTTCTCAATCATAAAAGAAATTGCTCATTTCTTCCTTGTGTTTAGATTTTGCTTATCTTCCCCAAAAAGCCAAAAAAGCCAAAAAGCCAATATATTGACTGTTCTTAAAACGGCTCAATCTAACTACTTAGTATAATTAGTTTGAGATAAAGGAACTTAGACATGCAACAATAAACCCATATCATTCAATGTGTCCATTATAAAGGTATGAGCAAGATGTAACTAAATATAGTGTCAGTTATTGGTCTAAACCTGATATTGATGTCAAATTTGGTTAAAAATATCAAAAGTAAATCAGTTCATGATTTTTTTTTTGAAAACATATTTTTCGAGAGTTTAGGGGTTCCGAATTTCCTCTCGCTCCCTACCATTGTGGGGCCTTGTGAGGTCACAGGTGCATTTTTTTGTGCAGATACTATAATAGTATCACAAGAAAAGAACCTCTAAAACAGGATACTTATGTTTTGTCATTACTGGTAACAATGTTATGTTATCAAAAAGGCAAAAAGTCTGGGGGGAAATGGGAAAGATAAAAACATCAGCGATCAACTACAACTAAAAATCAAGATGTATGAAAATTTCGTTATATCTTTTTGTAGGGATATGACATTTTTGAATAATTACGGTGTATGAATACTGGATGTAATTTGATTACGCTACCTGAGCTGAACTAATGGATATTCATTCCCTTGGTCACCACCAGTGACAGATCTGTGTCTTCAGTGTCTTTATGATTACACTTTTTTTTGGTGAAGTTTTTTATTATTCAAGGCTAAGTAAGCCTAATCTGCATCATTCTTATTTTACGCTATTTTGTTGATCTTCTCAATCATGAACCTGATATGTTTACAAACGATCAATGGTATTTAATTTTATAAATTTGATCAGAATATTTTTATGTACAAAATATACACTTTTCACAATTTGAAATTGAATAGTATTTTTCTTTGTATGTGTTAAATATTAATTCTTAAATTCTGTAAATAATTGTTGACTATTGTTGAAAATTGCTAAGCTTGTCAGAAATTGTAAAATAGTGTTACAATAATTTTTGACAAGAATGGCAATTTCTGTGGTATTTTACAATCCTTCGATGATTCTTGACACTCTGACATAGGAAATCTGCAAAATGATAATTTCCTATACTTCCTTTTAAGTTGACATCATAAATGATTATCAAAACAATGTGATTGTAATTCAGGAGCAAGAAGGATCTTCAATCAATTATTTGTTTTTCAATTGCATAATATTAGGTTTCTATATAGATACATTTAGTATAGTCAAAATTATTATTTATAGATTATAATGTTGAATCATTTATTCTCCTGATTGTCATTATAAAGATGACACTTTTCTGACTGACTATACATGGAATGCCACAGATGGAGGTTTGGACAAAAGGCTACAATGCCGGCATACATAAACAATTAATAAATCAAAAAATTCAAAATATAACAATACATAATGCTCTGTTTTAACTGTTTGGTTTTTAATTTCCAAACTTGAGGGTTATTCCCCTTTCCTTTAGCATAATCCTGAAATTTTCATTCACAAATTTTATCCTCAAGTTTTCAGTGTCAATAATGAGATTATTGTTTTTACGTACTTGATATTCAAGTACATAATTCTATTACCAATATTTTATTAGTATCAATCTGATGCATCAAGATAGTTTATTGTGATTTTTAGGTGTGGTTATTTTTTGGTTAACGTCCTTTTTCAATATGATAAGAATTCTTCGAAATTTGATTGGATGTTTCAAGCTGTTGATAAATAAGAGTTTTATTAAACTACTCCCACTTCCTTTTATCTAATGTGATTTTCTCTTTCCATAGAACCCCCATTTAAAAGTTGTTTTGGGTTGATAATTTAAATCTATATTTTAAATCTATATTTTAATAATAATATTATATGAATACATTTTTATGTTTTCCTTTCCATTAAAAGTCAACTTAATAACCAGTTGTAGCTTAAATTATGTTATTAAAAAAATGATATTTTTGACATGTGTAAGTAGAATTGTCATTAATGACCCACTTGTGAGTAATTCATCTGGATACACAATTCTCTTGATTGTTTGTTGTCTAGTTATTGTGGCCTCTCACATTCAGTTCAAATCCTCTCACGTTCAGTTCAAATCCTCTATCCTCTATATTACCCAAAAGGGAGAATACTGAGTCATGTATCCCCCTTTCAGATGACTTTAATGATTTCTGACCTAAAAGATATAATAAATTCTATTTAATTACATACAACAATTGACTAACTCTATAAGCACTACATGTAATCATGACAGCAGGATGGTCATTCATACTGGGATGTAGGAAATGTACTGGTAAATATACTGGGATATGGCCTATTTTGAACAAATATGTACAGGATTTTCTTCCTCTTGCAATTTTTAATATAAAATTATTGCAGAGCAGTAGTGTGTTCTAAGATCCAAAAATGCCCTAGAATTTTGTGAAATGTCCTTGAATATTCTAAAAATTTCAACAATTTCTTGTACCGTGATTTTTTTAATCATTTTTCAATGCCAATTTTAGCAGGTTAAAATTTCTATGGCAGACAACAATTTAAGTGTTATCATTCCAGGTGTGTAAAAAAACTGTAAGGCTTGTCAACACATAACACCATGATCTGATAATCGATTTTCAAATATATTTTTTTTTCATGTAGCAGAAAGCTTTGGTGTATGATTTTTTAAAATCCATTCATTATTGGCTAAGATAAAGCTATTTTTGTGAAAAATCACATGATGAAAATTGTCAAAAATGCTGGAAAACATGGCATTGAATGTTTTATTACTCATGAAATACCACTACTTTTGTTTTTCTCTACAAAACAAAACTCAATAATATTACTTTGAGTTTTGTTAGTTAAAAATATAACTTGAACAGTACTACTTTAAAAGAGTATTTTGAAAATTGTTACCACCACATGAAAGTGAAAATATCAACTTATATTTTAATAGGTCGTTTTTTTAAATTTTGTTGAATACTTACTGAGTTTAAGTTGAGCACTTTAAATCAAAAATAACTATTCAAAATACTACAAAAATGGCTAAGACTAATGTATTAAATCAACATATTATTTCACTTGAATTTGCTTGAATTTACCTTGGGGTGATCTAAAACAAAACACACACACACACACACACACACACACACACACACACACACACACACACACACACACACACACACACACACACACATACACACATACACACATACACACATACACACACACATACACACACACACACACATATACACACCCCCACACACATACGCACATACGCACACACAAGCACCCACAGACACTCACACATCCTTGTGTGATCCTGAACAATCTCAGACTATATATTTTTTAAAAAGGTACCATTTATGTGTCAGGCAGGGCGGAATAACCACCACACAATCCATCCACCATGGTACAAAACACATGAAGTATGAAACGCTAAATATGACAGTGATGCCAGGTAACGTTAGTGTACATGTACATGCACACACACATGCATATATATATATACACAAAATTGCACACTTGTAGCCAATATTGACATGTTTTACCCACAACCCCTTGTAGTTGTGAGGAACAGATGTCACTGCAGAGATATTGTTTGCAAATTCAAATTCCCTTAACCATCCTCCAGTTTCCATAAAAGAAACTCCCAACACCATGTCTACATCAGATCAAAAAGGATTTTGGAATTGCACCAAGAAAATCTAATATGTTTTATTAATCATATTTTTGTTTTGATATGATTCAATTTTTGAATTACTTGTTGTTTGGTTGCTTTACTTTGATGTTCAAATGATATTCCTTCATATTTTCTCATTATCCTTTTAGATTATTTTACATTAAGTATGTAAACATCAATAAAGGATTGAAATGTTATGATTTATAACGTCCTTACAATAATAAGTTAGTATGAAAGCATATCTCTGTAACAGCTTCTAATGATTAAACCTGAGTCAACAAATAATTCAATTTTTGTTGATCTTGTTTTCTCGCTTAATTGTGTCAGATAATCTGAATTGTAAATAATCAAATTCTACAAGAAATGTTGTTTTGCTCTGTGAGGATATTTCAGGGTCTGCATGGTGTTACCCCTCCTTCCACACTTTTCTTTTTGCGAGGGGACCTTATTTTGAAATGGGTCATATTTTGTGACGGGAACTACGATTTTGAAACGTGGGGGACCTCTTTAACCTACCTGTTAAATGAATTAGAGAATATTTACGTTATTTTACTTCTTAAATCTCTCATAATTTAGGTATCAAATTATTTTAGCTGCACAAATTATTGATGGGTCTTCTTGTCACTGCTCTTCCCTTTACTCAACATATGTTCCTGGTTCTCGTCAAGTAAAGATCATATCTGTGACACCCTTGAATTCACTTTTACCTGGTTGGAATAGACTTCCACATAACATACACACATGTACATACTCCATCTTTGCACTAAGTTCATCACCAAGGCTAGTTGGTCTTACCTTGTCTATTCAGAAATCTGAATGTACAAGGATGGGCCTCTAGCCAATGTATTCATATTTCTATTCCTACCATCTCGTTTATTTAATATTTAGTACTTTATTTCTTTTCTCCTACATCATTTTGTATTTTTCAATTATTGAGTTAAAGTACAATATTAATTTTATCAATTGTCATCTGTTTTTCATGCCAAGTATGTTTTAACACAGTTGTTTGCATATGTTTTGGATTGATATAGGTTTCACAAGCAATATTATTTTGTTTGATGTGTTTATTGCATTCTTTTGTTCTATGTCGTGGTCGTCTTATTTCTTTAATCTGTTATTTAAGAAGATAGGATTTAATTATTATCTCACTTGAACCAAAAAGAATTGAGCTCATCTCATTCCAATTGTATCTGAACGATAAACATAATCCTCCCTAAATGAGATTTTTTTAATCCATCTAGAGTAATTAAAATTATTGATAAGCTTTTCATACAGTTTAATTCCAGTTCTTACTAATAAATTGCTTTTAACAATAATTTGATTTCTCATTTCATGAGTTTATCTTGCAATGTTGATTCACTGTTAAGAACCATTGCTGGATTAATTTCGATACATACTTGCACATTCGTTTTAATACTTAATCTATTTATTCGATATTAAATGGCACCATTCTGGTATATCAAAGGATAAGAATGGGGTAACATATCTGTTCAAACTCGTACAATTAATAACAAATATATAAGGAGGGGGTACAAATAGTTATTTCACAGTCTGCTTTTGATTATTTTGTCCCCTTATTCAGGGATTAATAATAGCACTTAACTATTGTCTTAAAAATGAGGAAGTATCAGCATTAGTGTTTACTTTTTTGAAAAAAGGGTTTCTGCAACATTGCCTTACTTGATTTGACACCAAACTTTACTTTATAGAACCTTGAATTGAAGCAGTTTTTTCAAATGGAAAACAAATATTTTACCCCTATATTTAATTATTAAAAAAGCCTCTGCTACCTGGTTGACAAAAAGTTATCACTGAAATTCCGCTCAATCCTTTTCTGAATTTAAAATTTCTTGACCAATTTATGACGATAGGAAATTTTTTCAATAAATATCCTGGGGCTGGTCTTTCTGGAGGTTGATGGTATCTCTTGCTTAAGTTTCTTTTTGGATTTTGATATTGATTTGGACGAACATTGAATTACATGTAATCACAGGTGTGAATAATAATACAAAATAAAATATTAAAAACAACTGTATTCATTTGCTAGATATTTATTTATTTAGGTACATGTTTCGGATTTGAATCCATC
>JAUKPT010003957.1:0-11558 GCA_032273505.1 Nanomia bijuga | reverse complement strand
TATCGTTAAAATAGATACTTCTGTGAAAACCGACTCCAACAAAAGTAGCCAAAAACCCAACAATTTAAGCTAGTACTGGGATGGGCCGGAGCACAGGGTGTTCTTATTATCTTGTGCTCCGTGAAAAAATCAATGTAGTATGGTATAATGAACATCTCTACCAATTTTCATCCCGCTACCCTGATTTGAAGTATTCTGGTAAAATCTTGTACTAATAGGTCCCACTAACTTCTTTGGCGGTCGAGCAGACAGGTTCATTCCTCAGCTTAATTTCGAATAACACCCAACATTCTGAGGTCCCTTTACATGTTCATCATTTTATTATAAAAATGCAAATGTCAGACTTTATATCATATATTAAGCAACTACTAAGCACTTTCGAGCCTCATATGGTGAAGAAAATTAAGTATCTTTTGGGGCTGGGGCCGATCTCAAGTTGCTTGTAAAAAAAAAGTGTATACGGTGGATAAGATTATCTAACGACTGTGATAAGCTCAAACTAAGAAAAGTGAAAATCTAAATTACATTTTCAGTCAAGATGAATTATAATCATGTAACCTTGAATAAATTTTGATAAGATAGATTGTAAAATAAAAATATATGAAATAACTACTCTTTTAATCAGACCTCTAAGATATGAGATACCTAATATCAATTGAATTGAAGAGTGAGAAATAATTCTCCTTAATTGACGGCTATTTCTATTATTCCTAATTATTCCTAATTATTGATTATTGAAAGTACAATGATCATTGCATTGGAGAGATTAGTAGCTTTTCTTGTTAATTCTATGAAAGGATCGATTTTTGTAAATAATGAGCTACCTAATCAAGAATTGGAAGAAATCACTGAAGAAATAAACAAAGATAAAATGAAATAAGTGAATGAATAAAGAAACAAATAATTAAATGCCTAAATAAGGCATACCTTCTTTTCATTCTTTTTCCGTTTCGCCATCTTAAAACGCATCCTTATCTTATAAATATGTATTAAATGCAAAAACCACTCGTCGAAAAAAGCTGTTAAATTTATAAAATCTCACATAAGAATCGTGATTAAAATAAAAGAAGCAGCCTCCAACGAATTACTGGAACTTATACACACGCAAAGCAGCCCAACATACAACAATTCTTCGTAAAATACACTAAGATAAACGAACGAATTGCATATACTTGCCTAATGACCTATACACTTATTTACAATTAAAAATCACTTTTCATCATTAATATTATACCATCATCAAATAGGGTCAGTCGCGTAATAAGCATCACCATCAAATAATACTTCGTTATATTATTACTCAATATAAAAAAACAACATGTTAATACATTTGATGAGGTAGAACGTTCGCTTGCTCACACAGTGTACGATTTCCTAACAGAATAAACACCGAGATGAGCTGAAGACAAACATTCCAGTCATTTTCGTAGTATTTATCAAGTTAACAATATTGAATTACACTTTTATTGATGAATGTGAGTGTTGTTCACACTAAAACAATATTTGTGTATTAACTCACCAACTTCCATAATAATGTAGGTAAGTATTGACATACACGAATCAAGTGTTTAGCCTTATACGGCATATGCTCACAGTAAGTGGATGATTGGAGAAGTAGAATTTTAACTAATTAAGAATTAAGAAATTAAATTGAAATTAAAAGCCCTATTTTCACCAGGCATTCAAAAGATTTATCATCTGGTTATATCTTTCGAAGACTTAAAGAGAGACTTAAAAAAGTGTAAATAATAATAATAATAATAATAATAGTTTAAGACAAAATTTATTGTAAGTATAGTGTATATGTTAAGTATAGAATTCACCAATATCTAATCTGTAATATCAATTTTTTTAACATCCAATAAAAAACAATACCCGCGCCCTGAATTTGTATTCAGTTCTACTTGAAAGTGCCAAACATTTGCATTTAGCAGATACTAAGAATGGAAGAGAAGAACAATTTTGTGGGAATTATTGTGGAAAATATACAAATAAATTTCGTGGGAACTAATTTTAATAATTATAAAAAATTTCTATTTATTTTGCAGAATAAACTTCAACAAAAATAGACAAAATTTGCAAAATTTATGAAATTATTTATACATTGATACATGCAACTAGAAAACTAGAAAAATGTTTAATTTTACTGATTATCAGACTTTCACAAAGATGAGAAAAACCAAGCAGAATATTGAAAAACTAATTTTCTCAATAATAAAGAACGACTTGGAGAATAATGATTGTGATGTAAATAACAACAACTTCTTTCAACATTAAAACAACTATTAAACCAAATATTTACAATCCGATAAAATAGACAATATGACAAAGGTGTTACGAAATTGTTCAAGACTTTGATAACAAAATTTGCAAGTCAATGATCTACCAATCTTAATATCTGATTTTGATCAATACACATCGAAAACAACATTGGAGATAATTTGCGATCTGTACCACCCACCAACACAAGGGTAAGTAATGAAAACATACTACTTGAGCTTACATAACTAAAGGTGTGTTACGATCAGGCAACAATACACTTAAATAAACATTCCGCTGAAGAGAAGACATTGTGAACGAAATTATCATCTATTTATCACACACACTGTCACATATTGGTACAACGTAATGATAAACAGGATATTTTGAAAATCATTCCCATTGTCGTGATTTATGATCATAGAAATGTTTTTCAAAGAAGCTATCATACTGGCAGTAAAATATCTGGTGCTGATATCTATTTTGAAAAAGTGCACTGCCACAAAGTTGTGAGAAAGAAAATTTCCTCCACTATCAGATTTAATTGTAATTTAATAATGGATGATTGGATGAACCAAGTTTTAGATTTTTATAATATCCATCTAAAATTAAAACTATTTTGCATAGAAAGATGTATAAACATCGCTGAGTGATTTCTCATTTGAAAGGCATCTTTAATGACAGAATAGTTTGGCATAGCTAATGTGCATAAAAAAATCCTATAAGGGACAGACTGTACATCAGTACCTGTAGAAAATATAGGTTAGACTTTTTAAGTTAGTCGAATTATACCATAATAAACACAAGAAATTGGTCAAGTTTCACCATTTATTTCTATACAATTGGACTTTTCATAATACCATGATAAATAATATAAAGAACTTGACTTACATACTCATAAGTTCACTAATTGTCCACATAAAGAAAAGTTGAATTCAGATTCAAATAACAGCCAGCTCAAAAGAAAAAATGCTACAACTCTCTGTTACATACGAAATTAAGAAAATTAAATCAAAATTGAAGTAAAACTCAGAAAAACATCTCATAATTATCATCCAATCTGAAATCATCACCCCTGGTGTTGCATCCGTACAACAAGAACTATCGTGTTGACACAACGTGATGAAATCAAAACAAACAAACAAACAAACAAACTGAAGGTAAACAAACAAAAAGAAAGCGTTGAAACTTCTTCGACGTTAATGTAAACAAAAACAGCGAAATGTATGTTGAAAAACACGCTCACATCACACTTTGTCGTGTTGCAAAGAAAAGCTGGAACATTTTTCTCTCGTTCGTACTTTTAACACTCTTTTTGTTTTACACTGCTTGTAAAGTAAACGTCTATACCACAAATCGTTTTGGCAAAATATTTGCTTAAGAGAAAATGAAAATAAATGTGACGTCAAGTGTAGGAAATCAAGCATTTCATTTCAAAACATACAATGATGAGCTTCGCTTTCATCTAATTCATGCATATATGCCGTTTTTAAAAAAGTTAAATAAATTCAAATATCAAAAATGATCACTGATATAATAGCATGAATGTCTGGAAATCATTTTGCGGAGAAGCTGATTGGTTTGTTACATAGCTGTCATTCCAAGCTTGACCTGTTTTCAGGTAATCAAATCATAATAATGTATCATTGTAGTACCATGTAACAATTAGGTGAGATATCAAAAATTGCCACAACCAGTTCTTGGAAGCAACAAAAGTATAAAATAATGGTTGCACTCACCTTGATAAATGCATAAACGAATTGCATAGTGATGAGAATCATGATTACACATCGATTCTATGATTCAATGAAAAGGTCATGAAATGTTGCACAGTGAATACATTATACCGACTTGTCATACATTATGATGAGGCAACAATAAATATACTCTAATCAACACAACTCTCCAAAAAAGCTCATCCTAATACTTTGTTTTCTAATAAACGTACCAGATGTTTTAGTAAATAGCAAAGGTCCCTCAAATCCCTACAAGGACAAGGACAAGCCTCGCCATGCAGCAGTAGGCGCAAATCCTAAATTCCAGTTCTCTAAGTTAAGAATAAAGTTGGAGATGATGTACAAAGTAAAAGACAATAATGTAATGATCAAAATAAGTCAACATGCATGCAAAACAACAGTTTTTGGTTTCCCATCATCCCCTGTGACCACCCTGCTATCAACATTTTGTCCTATTCCAGTAAGTAAATCGCAAGGCACACAACTCTATTGACACTGTGTCTACAAACGTCTACTCTTTCTGGAGTCCATTCATGAATCATGTCACGTCTACTAAAACTAAAAATAGTACAAAAGAAAGAAAACGATAGGAAAAAAGTCACTGTCTTGTCTTGATAATTAGACAAAAATCGTACAGAGATCATATCAATTATCGCTCTCTGTTTGAATAAAATAACAATTTACCTGGAAATATCTATTTCTGTGTGCGTTATGCGTGGGTGGAATTACCAAAAAGAGTTTTCCACCACCCGTCCCACACAAACGGCTTAGTGCCCGCAGTCAGTGAATGTACATCCAGTCAGACAAGTCTAGACTAAAGAGTTTTTCATATCTTCATCATAGAAATAATAGACTTTGTCCGAAAACTAAGTCCCAAACAAAAGCTCAGTGAACCCTAGTCTTTGAAAGTATTAAATGTTATCACCTTAAGACATTATGGGCGTGCAATTAAAAAGCACTAGTGAGTTAGAAATGCCAAGTAGTGCATTGATAACTTTATAAAAGTGCTGTCTTTGCACGAACTACAGTTAATCTTTCTACACTCTTATCAAAACAGTTAGGGATTATCTCAAAATCATTATTAACTTTGACTTTTGATTATTTGTAAATTTCATCATGAAGAATCTGATTTTGAATGACCAACCAGATTTTTGATGATATAATACATCTTTTCATAATTCCATATTGTAAATCCTTTATTAACTCTTATAAACTTGTAGGGGCAAATTAATAGGTGCATTCATATAATACGATTAAGATAATCGTGTATGATTACTGAAGGCATACAAATTCTGAATACAATCGAAACATAATAACGATTAACTTGCATAAAAAATTGCATCGAATAAAATTGCTTTGATAATACTCTCTAAAGAAAAGCATAATTTATGAAATGTGTATAGATCCAACATGGAGTCGCGAGTTACAGAAAGTTGTAATCTTAAACAACTCATATGGTAAATGTAACCAACATTTTGTACAAGGATCTACCAAATAAAATATTTCCTTCATTTTCTTTATTTGTATTATTTTTATGCAGTATTAAATTCCTTCAAGAATTTAAACATTCTGCCTACTGAAGAAACTGAAAAACGTCTTTCTCAGGAACCAACAAATGGGTTTGTCTCTGATAAGGATCACAGTCTCACTCTGATAACACGAATATTCTTAGATAAGATAACAGAAATCTCGGAAGAAACACCTTTAACACACCTCAAAACTTTTGTTTCACCAAAGTATGAAGAGAACTTGTAACATAAAACACAAATAGAGAGAAAGGAAGAATTGTAACAAAAGAAAGAAACAAAAGCTTACTTTATTGGATGCCATCTCACTGATGGACATGCTTGCTTTTAATGTATCAAGTTGTCCTAAACACCAGTCGAACTCTTTCAGTGTCTCCATAGTCAGCTAAAGATAAGTATCAATAAGCATAAAATCAAAATGGACCAAACACCTCTGATTCTTTGTCACGTACCATCTATCAAAAAATTTTCCAGGAAATATAGAAACTATAATGAGCTACAAAGAAGCAAAAAGCATCTTGCAATGAATCATGCGAGTCAATGTAAACAAACTTAGAAAAGACTTACCTTTTTAAACATGTCATCTAAAAAAAGGGGAAGAAAATATTTAGAATTGGAAAAACACATATCATGTATATTATTTAATATAAAAATACAGAAAAATACTGTTCTTTGGGATCACATTCCAAAGCATAAATTTGAAAAAGCCTTACAAAACTTTCATTTTTTAAAATAAATGTCTTTTTATAATGATCTGACAAAAACGGGTAAGTCAATTCATTTAAGATTTACCCGACAAAACCAGGTAAGTCCAATTTTTTTGAATATATGTACTGAAAAAACGGTTAAATCCTCCTAAAGCGCGAAATTTTTTTAGGAAATTGTCCAAATTTAGCTAAATTTTTTTTATCACTATTATAAACCTAAAATCACTGTTTTATAGAAATTTTAAAGAGTTAATGGAAAGATATAGGATAAAAACAGTCAGATAACAATTAAGTCTAGTGACAATAATAACATGTTATTGCATGATATATATAATCAATTGTTTAGTATCTCCTTGCCACTTTAAAAGACCCAAAATGATAGTTTCCAGGATCTTCCCATCACACACCCCTCCTCCTGGATCTACGAGTACGTAGCCTTAAAACAAACATAATAAGATAACAACAAGATGACATATTTCAAGGATATTCAAAACAAATTATTATCAAGTAATAGCTCGAGTAGAAAAACTGATAAAAAATATCTACATTAAATGACAAGTAATTGAGAACAAAATCTTCTAGATTTTATTTTTGTTCATCTGTTAGAGTAATGCTTTACAAGATCTGTTAACGCAGTATTGAAGACTCAGCTCCATTCTTTCATTACTCAATAGTACATGTATATGTGAATACTTGGACTAACATTGGTCCATAATAATTTCAACTTTGTTTAGATTAACTTTAAGGTTCTGGCCAAACGTCTTTATCACATCTATTTACAAATATGTTGATGGTTTTATATTCGCCTTTTATCTGGACAATAGTTTCATCCCCTTTTACTATCGTGCTGCCGTAAAATGCCAACAGAGGAAAGGGTCATTTGGAAAAAATATGTTTGTAATCTTTAAACCAACATAAAGTTGTTGTTGAATGCTCGATCTTTATATAAAAAAACATTTTATGTGTATCTTTAATTCGAGCAATACCGTTTGTATTTGAAAATCAATTGTATTCAAAAAAAAATTCGATTTCCCAGTATCAGCACAATGTCACAAAAAAACAAAAAACAAAGCAGACAAAAACAACAAAACTTACTTTCTTAATCATAATAATATTCAAAATTCAACAAAAAACATCACTTTTTTTATTTATTCACAAAAAAATGTTACCTTACAAGCATGATGTGAGTTCACTTCTTTTTTTACAAAAATCATTCTCAATAACACACATCATTTCATGAAAAGATCTTTCGATAATATGTTTACTTGATATCAAAAATGTTTTCTCAAATCTCACTTTCTTTGAAGATGAATATTTTGTAGAAACCATATTCATGAAATGAATAATGGAATAAAAAAACAATTAACAGGGAATAAAAGATTTGTATAGGGTAAGACAAAAGGAAAAAATCTTCTTGAAAATTGAATATAAATATTGGGTATAATTCTTACTCTTTATCCATCAAAAGAATAAATAGCAAGTCATTAAAAATGTAGCAAATGAGGTAATCGACAAAATAATTTTTTTGGCACTGAATGAAATGAATTACAGAACAAAAACACACTGGTAATTATATTGCTGTGAAAGTGTGCGCTGCGACAGAAAAGAAAGAAATCTATTCAAATAGAAATAAACGTGATAAATAACGAAAGTGAGGTATCAAGATAGGAGGACCTATATACATATAACATCACGAATAAGAACACTTTGGAGAAAGTTGAAAAACAAGTCTAATTCCTTCCTCAGTACCAAGACTTTTCTATCTCAACATGAGCAGGTCATTGGTCGGTGCCTAATAAGAGGTATTTCTTCAGAAAGAATAAAGAGGAAGCACTCACAGGTGAAATTAAAGCAAGTTCTCATTCCATACTACTCGAGTTTAGATGAGGAATCATTAATTGAATGAAAATTACAACAAGAAGATTCTAATTGGTTCATTTAAAAATGATAGTGACATTTTTGAATGAACCAATCAGATTCTTCATATGATGTAATGTTCAACCAATCAATAGTCTAAATTAGACAGACTTTTGAGCATTTACTTTTTACATGTCTAACTTTTAGTGATTGATCATGTATAACTGACTGCAGGAACTGAACTCTCTGATTTCAACATCTTAAATATACAGCACATACATCTTTTCCAAAGAGATGAATATACCAGCAAACATATAATATCAAAATTTCTAGAATGTTGAAAATGATTGCTGAAATGCTGTACCTTGACTTGTTATTTTTTCAAATTAGTATTTGGAATAAATGTTCTGGAAAATATTTGTTGTTTATATAAGGAAGAGAACAATCAGTTTGGAATGTTACGAATAGATTAAGTCTTGTATCGAAAGAAAACAAAGACAACAAGAAACGAAAGACACTTCCCCAGTGTGGGTGTAAGATCAACACGACACCAACGTCTGAATCTTTTGTGGTATGATATTGCAAAGTGAAAACAAATCATATAGTTCCATGGGGGTCTGAACCCCAACATAAAAAGGTCAACCCCCACCTACAGTATTCAACCCCCACCTAAATTAACGAATATTAACCCCCATCTGAAATTAAGACCGAATGATATCGATGACTAATAAAACCAAACATTCTGTCAAGCAATTGCATGCAAAATCGACGAGAGAAAACATTCCAATGCAAAATGAGAAAAAATACGCTGACCAATCATTTTTCCAAAACTTTCCGAGGGGGATTTAATCTTAATTTTTTCAATTTCCGTGCAGAAACGAAAGAAGCCTACAGAATATTAATGAAGATACAGGAAAAACTGAATTAGCCATTTTTGAGTAAATGTTATAAACTTTTGAACGAAAAAGAAATTAACTCATTTTCCCTCTCCTTCTTTCGACAGGGTAAGCTAGAAAAAGGGTCAATTTTTGACAAGAAAAATTAAATAAAAAAACAAACAAAAATTTTAGTCCCAATATGCAAAGTTTCTTGATGATATTAGGGTCAAGAAAATTTTTTTAAGGTAAACCAAAGCGCCTATCGGATCCCGAGATTTGCCCGAGATTTGCCCATAAAAGCCTTTGGAAGCTTGCAAAAAAGCTTTAAAAAGCTTTTTTCCACGTTACCTATATCAGAGTGGCCAATGCTTTAAGAGACTGAAATTACAGGTCTTTTCCAGGTTTTTAGGGAATTTCGTTCCTAAATTTAAGGTTTTCATCGAGAATTTCAAGGTCCTCATTGAGATTTGAGCATCGAAATCATAGACAGAAAGTATGTGGGATATGTAGAGTATAAATACGAAAAATGAAGAGATATAGAATAAAAAAACACCATTTCAAAACAATAACAATTTCAACAAAAACTGAGTTCAGATTACCACAGTCAATCCAGAGTGCGGATGTCTACACAATTTCCAAATTCAAGGCTATTTAAGTTTTTCAAGGATTTTTCAAGGTAATGGCCACCCTGTATATATATATGAGCAATTTTTATTTTTATTTTTATCAATTACTACAAATAGAACGTTAAGATCTTAATCAAATCAAATCAAAAGTTAAAAAATGACTATCAATGGGATGATACCAATTAACGATACCCAAAGATACAAACACTTAAAACAGATAAAAAAAGATAAATACACACAAAAAGTGCGCAGGAAACGAAGAGAGTGGGGTTGTTTAAATTAGGGGATAAGGGTGAGGAAATGAGGAGAGAATAGAGAGTTTAATCCAGACGTTCGAAAAGAGCTATATATTTTGCAGTAGATTCAAGTACCTTGTGATTTTCTAGAGAACTTATATCTCTGTGACCATATAGAAGCAGATATATTTTACCAATAGAGTGAAAATCCAGGTTCTTCTCTATAAGAACAAATTCAATTTCTCTAAAAGATCTGTTTGTATTAGATTAATGAAATGATGCGTGGTCTCACTACTTGTTCCACGTGAGCAAGTATTGTCAGGCATATCTTTGAAGTTATGCTTTAGTTTCTTACTTTTGAGTTGAATCAGCCTAACCGAATTTAAAAAAAATATTTCTAGGCTTTGGCGATTGGAAAGACCAAAATGTATCTTTTTTGGTAGTCGAATCAAGCTTAAAACTTTTTTGAAAAGGGAAAGAGTTGACACTTTTCTAATATTTGAATTGATATAATTTCATGATTTTATACTGTTAGGATAATAGTTTCGAAATTTTTCGGTGCGTCAGGACATGATAGAGATGTCAGACGGCAAACAATGAGAAAAACGATTCCTATCTGGGATTAGTTCTTTTAGATACCCAGGAGTTAAGTTATTCATTACTTTATATAACATAACTAGTCAGTAAAAATAACTTCATAGGTCTAATGTTTCCCACCCTAGTTCCCCATATAGCTTGTTTCTTTTAGAGCCTTTCCAAGTACCAGTCATGGCTAAGCAAATTTTGGAATTATCCCACTAAAAATACCTATTTTAAGGATGTGTCTTTAGTAGAAATATGTTTCTTGTACAACTGTAAATCATATCATAAATCAAGACCTCCTGACCTTCATTATCACGGTATAGTCTTGTGAATTATGTCACAGAACTATACCGCATTTAGATTATTTTTGCAAACAGGACTTTTCTTGAGTAAAATTTGGCATAGAATCCGAATAAATTCGGCCTCAAGGCAAAAAATGACCAAAAGTGCCTTTTTTGGCCAAAAAAAGGGCCAAAAATGACCAAAATGCACAGATTTCATATCTTCTGAACGTCTCGTCGCAGCAAGCAACCCATTTTTTCTAAAGTGTTTTATCTGATAATTACCAGTCAAGCCACCGGAAGTGCCATTTTTGGGCCGAAAAAGGCCAAAACAAGCCAAAAAGGGCAAAAATGCACCAAATTCATATCTGATGAATATCTTGTTGAAAAAAGTTGTCTGACCACTCAGATTTATTATAGACCCTATGTTTCTATTATGCTTTATCTGATTTGTCCCAATAAAGCTTACCGGAATTGTCTTTTAAGTGTCAAAAAGGAAAGAAAATGACCAAAAATGTCCAAATATTATATATCTTCTGAATCACTTGTCGTAGAAACTTGATTGACCCCTCAAAATAATAGTAGATCCAATTTTTCTATTGTGTTTTATCTGTTGGTTACCAATTAAGGCATCGGAAGTGTTTTTTTGAGCCAAGGATCATGACTCATGTGCTGTTCATAGATGTTTTTTTAAACCACCAAAATGGATCACAAAATGTTTTTACTTTGCTTCATATACCAGGTGAGTAAAAAAAAAACGTAA
This sequence comes from Nanomia bijuga, assembly GCA_032273505.1. Classification (NCBI taxonomy): domain Eukaryota; kingdom Metazoa; phylum Cnidaria; class Hydrozoa; order Siphonophorae; family Agalmatidae; genus Nanomia; species Nanomia bijuga. The sequence continues at coordinate 107 of JAUKPT010003957.1, read as the reverse complement.
GGCTTTGACTACACATTTCACCATTATCTGATATATTTTTTTCATTATGTAGCAGAAAGGCTAACTTAAATTTTGGTGTATGATTTTTAAAAATCGATTTATTATTT